>NJDD01009253.1:69372-80032 GCA_002245505.1 Calephelis nemesis
ACCCCGCCGGTGAGGGCCTGCAGCGCTCGGGACACACTATCCGATCGGAGTCCTCCGTAGCCGCCATGTAATCTGCAACATTAACAGTCTTTTTAGTTCATAGCAGAAAGAGTGTCGTAAATAGGTATAGTGTATCTGATATTTTAAGAATTTTGGACTTAATATTTAACCATTTAGGTATCATTTAAATTTGTAAAATTTGCAGAATGTCGTAAAGCAAAGAAACTTTGAAGAGACACAAATCGTCACTTTGAGCCAAGGCGTTGGCCTCACTTTTGGAAGCCTACTTGATGTGTGTTGATTGACACTGAAGTGTAAACAATGCCATTTAAAATCTAATGTGTTGTCATGTCTAACACATGGACCCAATGTGTACATTCCTTAAACCCGTCCTGCCCTGTAACCTTACCCAAACAATTTTTAAAGTCTCAAAGGTTGCCGCCTCATTGATAGTGGCAGTAACCCTCGGGATAATTAAAAGTCGATTTACTGAAGATAGTTGAACATGACAACGTCATAAGAGCGAAGGCCGATTGTGCCTGTTTGTCGCTCGTTTCGCGCTTTCGCTTGCACCTTAAATGGCACGCCTCAGAACGAGGTAACGCCGCATGAGTCATGGTTTTGGTGCGTGCAGCCGGTTTGAAGAGCGAAAAATCAAGCACCTCAGCAAACTTCTTGCAAATGCAATTAAATATCCTGAATACAGAAAATGAAGGGCAAGTAAATTCAAGTAGATAAGATGTAGGTAAGATAAGTAAAAGGTAAGTAAGGTAAGTAAAGCATGTTTGATAAGTGATATTAGCGCACCCACTTGGCGTAGGCTTTCTCGAGCAGGGGCAGGGTGAAGTCTATAATGGGTGCGCCACGCGACGGCAGGCGATCGTCCACCGACACTTCGCGCCACGACCCGAAGACCCAGAGACGAAATCTGGAAACAATAATAGGTTTTTCAATAAACAGTAGGTTATTTATAACAAATAAACAATCAATATCCTTGGACTAATTACACAAATTGAATCTAATCCAAAAGTAAGCAAGCTACATGCTTATGCTAAAGGTGTTAGTCAACCAACTATTAAATAAAAAATACTTAAATGGAACTGGAACATAAATAAAATTTAAATTAAAAATTTGTTTTTTGCGGAATGTGCGTTAAAAAATTCCATATCCCCGAAGAGGTAGGCAGAGACACAACCTACCAAACTGGGCACTAACGTCTAGCTAAAAACACAGTCAGTCCATGTCCATATCCCAATCGGGCACATATCCAATCCGCAACGTTTTTTTTTAGAAGTTTTTATTAGAAAGTTGAAAATATACATACTATACTGGCTACTCTACCCTCTGGACAGGAACATGACTGAGTTAATATGGAGGCCGAAATAGGTAAGGTGGTGAATCTCTACCCGGGCAAGTTGCCGGTCTCTACCGGGCATAACACTCTTCTACCAGCGTTCTTGTTGGTAATAGCCCATTTAACATGTACGCTCGCCTCTTACGAGCTGCCTGGCAGAGAAGCAGATGGCTTTGAGCCAGACCAACTCAGAGGAACAAGCACCTGTAGTTCAAAAGTGACTAGGAAGAGAGGCAATTGGTATATTCTATACATGTAACCAGAATCAACCCTGGGAAGAAATATAATACAAACCAAAATCAAAACGTACCTGAAGCGTCCAGTATACTGGGCGCGGAAGCTGTGCGGTGGGACAGCTCTCGCCAGAAGCCGCGGCGTATGGGCAAGTGCTGCAACTGCTACACGCAGGTACGGCGCGTGGAGGGACTCGCCTGTATCACATCGTTCTCCTGCAGCGCTGCACCACCTGTTCATGGTTAAAAGAAATCAACCTCATTTCTTTGAAACATTTCCTAGTTCTATTAGTCGTAACCGAAGTTTAGAATGTTTACATGGTAAAAATACTCAGTACTTTTCACAATCAAACAGGATAAAAAGTCTTTTCCATGGTTCTAAGCTAACCCTCCACCAACTTTCAGGCTAATCGGTTCAGCCGTTCTGGAGTTATAAATAGTGTAACTAACACCACTTTCTTTCATATATATAGACTAGCTGCCCGCCCTCGCTTCGCTTCAGTTATTCAAGAATAAAAATCCTATATTATTCCCTATATTATTATAAACAATTCTACTATTATATAGGTACGCTAAAACCTTCTTCAAGAATTGTTCTATCTATTGTTGAAAACCGAATGAAAATCAGTTCATTACTTTTCGAGTAAAACGCGAACAGACAGACAAACGCGGTGGGGGACTTTGTTTTATAATATGTATTGATATGGTAAAAGGCATAAGGCTATGTTTCAGCTTGCTCAGATTTCCAGCACCTAATAAGTATTCCTAGCACCATTGTCATATTCCACGCTGAAGGGCAAGGTAGTCACACTTCTTTAAGTTGTGATATAAAAAAAATAATGTGAATAATTAAACGGATGGACCAATTTTGCTAAATAAGTTATTCAATCAGTAGAAGCTCATAAAGACAAAAAAAAACAATAATTATTCAACAAAAGTGATAGTACCTAGCTACTGTTAAAGTCAAGCGATACGAAGTTCATCGGGTCGGCTTGTCCTATTATAATGTATACTCGGTAGTAACCAGTAGTAACTGCCTACTCCGCAAGAGAATTGGCGTGAGGACATAATATAAACTGCGGTACCGATGTTTGTGAAAATTGATATGCATACAGTTAAATATCCGAGTTCAAACATACACACCATAAATAATATAGGTGCATCGCTGTCCTGTGACATGTTCCTTAGGCCTAATGTTCAAGTGTGCCAGCTACCCTACCATATCGGAGCGGAACACTATCATAGTGGTAGGATTAGTAAAACAATAGACCCCAAATCGGGCAAGTTCCTGTACAGCATTCTACCTCTCTTGCTAGGTTCCTATTTTTCCTACCACTAGTTTCAATTACTAAATAAAAGAAGGTATTTGAATTTACTTTCGAGGTGATCCCATTGCTACCAAGAACTGCAGGTCTTGGTAGCAATCATAATCTCAGGAAAAAGGAGAGAAACCCTAATTTTTTTTTGTACAATTAAGCGACATGTCCTCGGCTAATCGTGGGTGCCCTTGTTGTCACTCTTCCTACCACTTTGGTGAACATGGGAGTAAAGATACTTACGTAACATTATTATCGTCATATACACACCCGGATTGGTAGTATAATATATAAAGCTTTCTCTTACATACTTATATGAGGCTTATCAAAGAACCGTGGGTTGGATACGCACCTTTTTTCTTTAGTGTGTAGTCGATGTGTGATTTTATTCCTAGGAAACTCGTCAGCTTATATGCTTTAAAAAATAATGTCTGAAGGGATAGGCACATTGGTGAAAGAGCTAACCTGGCCATAAACACTTCATCTGGTTCTGGGTCGACTTGGTCCTCTGGTAGGCCAGCATCCACGGCGAAGTCGCCCATGAAGCGTGGATTCGCACATATTTCCTGGAATCAAAAAAAATATATCAGAGAGTTTAACAAGTTTAACAATATTTTTCGAATCTATGTAGATTTTTATGTTCCCTGCGATAAATCAAACGGCTTGAATGTTTAACCGTTTTTTTAATAACAAAAATGGAAAAAATAACAGTAAAATTAGGATGTTATTATAGTCTGTATACCATTGTAATAAAGGCTATCTATCATACCAGGTTGAACCTTGGAGTACTTTACTCCGTGTTTATTAATAAGACGGTTAAAGTGAATGAAATGAATAGTGTATTCTACCACATAAATGATAGTACTTTCATACTGATAATAAAAGCAATTCGTGTAAAATTATCCCCTAACCATTCCAAAATATCAAAAACTTGAATATTATTCAAGTTTTCACTTCTGCCGGCACTCCCGGAGAGCAACCCGTCGTTTTTTTTATAAAAGATGTTTTATTCTTTTATCAGCTCTCAAGATTGATTTAGTTTCGGATCTTAGACCTGAAATTTCTTTTTTCGATATTTCGTTATTCAGAGAGATTTAATTAATACGTTTTTTCTAGTTATAATAATGCATTTTTTATGTGATTCGATGATGTAATAAAAACTGAATCGGTTGCTATATTATTATTAATATCAGTTTTGTGTAGTTTTTACTGGTTTTCAGTCACTAGGTAATATCTGTGGTAATATTAAAGACTAACAGTTTCAAGCAGCTTCGCCTGCGTAACTTGGCTTCTAATGCACCGATTTTGATGAAACAAACCCTATGTCACTCAGGGATAATGTAGCATTCTAAAGGTGAAAATTTTTGAAATCGGTCCAGTTTCAAAAAAAATCAAACATTTCCTCTTTGTAATATTAGTATAGACTACCTACTTAAATGTTTATGAAACACCATCCTGTTGCTCAATATCGATGTCAGAGAACAGACAGACGTATCCGCATACATTAAACATAAATAAACAAATCAGTCTGCTGCTTTGCTTACAATTACTCATGCTATTTGGGCTTTCCTGACACACTTCGCAAACTGGTTTTTTATAAACACGTTAGTTAACTATGAATGAAATATTTCTATCATTTATCTCATTTTGGCGTAAGACTGTGACGACCCTATCGCAAGCTATTACAGTTATCCAGAACTTTTGATTGAACAGTAAAAAAAATGTCTAATCGCTATAAATATAATAGGCAATAAGACATGTGTGTCAATAAACTAACTTTTCAGAATGCCAAAATAAAGAAGATTGAGAAAATGGACTTTGGGTTTGTGAAGATCCCACCGCCTGTAACTAGTCAAATAATCAAAAAGTTTAGGTTACTGGAAGATACCATTGGTACAGTGATATAAGGTGGTGAAGTCCTGCAACACCTGAAATAATATCAACGCCTCACTTATTCCTGCTGCTAGTGCTTGCCATTGTTTAGCTTAGGTTCGGAAAGTTGGTGAATGTATATATTAATCTCAGATAGGAAACGCACTCAACGTCTTATGTGCGTGTAAAGATATGTTTAAAAGTTGTGGGTGACAGAAGTAAAGGTTTTTCCACAAGAAAGGAAAACCTTGAAATCACTTTTAGTTTGCAGATGCTCTTTCTAGAGACGCAAAACTTATTAATTTTAGTGTGCAGTAAATTTGTCAGATATCTTCCGAAACGAAACATAACCATAGCAAGCAATAAGATACAGTAATGACTGTCAACAACAATGTTAACTGAGAACTAGTGACACCGACAACTAAGTATGTGGTTCAGGCCAGTGCAACTTCCGAGAAATGCGTCTATGCGTGTAATCTGCGAAACAATTGTACATCTTAGAGTATACTGTGGTAGAGTGTACACAATTCACATTAACTATTATGAGAGACTACTAAACTCGTAAAGATTAGTTAGTTGAGGGTTAGTTGAGGGTTTACGCTAACACGATCATCAAAAAATTTGGGTTCAATTCCTAAAAGCAGTAGGCATGTTTACATTTTCGTGTCTGGGTTTTTATTAAATTCATTCTAGTACTTACTTGTATTAGTAATTTATTAACATTAGTATTGTTGGCTAATAACCACACCACTAGTTAAAGTAAGTTTAATTTTGGCAAGTAACACAAATAAGTAGTACCCGTACACTCTGCAGTTGAGGCATGTTCGACCAGCTGTCCTCGCAAAATTTCATGCGTTCGGATGGACATAATCCTGTAGGTCAACTGTAGACCTGCATGCTGGCCGCATTGCGCGTATTTATAAAATGTCTCAATATCACGAAATTTGTCTGGTTGTTTGCCAATTGATACTAAAATAAAAATGTTGTCCAAAAACAATAAAATAATATTACCCGTCGTCGGCTGAAATCAAGTTAACAACTATTTACATCGTCTCGTCCCCTTTATCGTTAAGTGACGTTCATTACAAAATTAAACATTATAGTACATCTTAAATCGTTTACACAAACTTGAGTTTTTGTAAGAGTGACTCTTCTGTACATTATAACTACTGCTAATTATTATTTGCTTTAGTACTAGACAAGTTTGTTTTTAGTTACTTGTCGAAATATAAAAAAAAATATTTGTATAAATTGCATTTGTATCAGTATTGTCAACAAAGATCCATATAATAGCAGACATAAACATAATTTATGTTAAACAATTGTGTCCGCTCAATACTAAAACATACTCTGAGCCACACAGACGCAGTGTCAACAATGTATGACCCGGTTCGCATGGTAGTGGAACAACTAACCTAACAATGCGGACACCGCCCGATACAATCCGCGAGAATTTCGCGTTTCTCTTACTTTTATGGGGGTTTATTTCCCGTAGGTATTGTTTTTAAATTCTTTTCCTGTGTTCTAGAATTTTTATGACTAGGAAATGTATGTTTGTGGGAGTAGGGCACTTTAAAAAATCTATAAGAACAAAGTTTTTTGGACAAACGGCTTTAAAGTTATAAGGAGAATAATTTTATCGTAAAAAAAGTGCAAAAAATTTACCTACTTTGATTTCAACAAGTCATTTTAGTCAAAAATTAAGTATTTACCTTTGTTTTCATGGGATTCTATCCTCGTAAGTACTTTGTTTTAAATAAAAAAAAATGTGTCGGTTCAAATATGACGCAGAAATCGATTAGCATACATAAAATGAAAGGAGTCGATACATCCTCCTTTTTTCGAACTCGATTAATACAATGGCTGTGATAGACCTACAGGCGGACAGACATACACGTCGAATGTAAGCAAGGAAAGTTTTTTTTTTATGATAATGGAAGCCAAACAAGCAGACGGATTTCCTGATGGTAACAAATTTACGCCGCCTAGAGACACCAAAGGTGGGAATGGTGCGTTGCCAACCTAAGGTCGGAATGTTAAGTTTACCGGTTACCTTACCCTCAGAACCGGAACATGTCAACGGCAAGCACTGACGTTATGTTCAAAATTTTTTTTATAAATGTCGGAGTATAAAAAACTGAAATGAGGACGATCATGTCTGAGCATCTTCTGACGTCACGATTCATGAAATAAACGTTACGGGTATGTTCTTTCTTTCTTTCTTTAGGTTTTGGCATTCACTTTAGTATTTAGTCATTAGTTGAGTAGAAATTTGCATAAAATTTACCAAAATCGGGATTGAAATACAATTAGTCATAAGTCGTCAATAAGTCATGTCAGGGTCACAGAGGTAAATTTTTTTATACTGTGTCAGGGTCTTGGGTGAAGCGATGGCCTCATTAATCAAGCTCATATAGCTAGTGAGATTTGGCGGCAACGAGGAAATACACGATATGATAATTTCTTCATGATTGTTTCATTTGTGCACTTTCACTGAACAAAATTGTACAAAAAGCCAACAAAACTGTTTAATTTAACTCAATCTAAACATGAAATTCAGTAATTATGAAAAAAATTGACCATATTTGCTTTTAATAGCGCCAAAACTCCATGGGTAGGTATATTACGTATTGTAGAGGTTGCATTACGATGCAAACTCTACTGGTTGTTTACGACTATCAAAGTCAATAGGCTATTTGTAGTTGTAGTGGTTAATGGGGAGAGCCGCAAAAAGTCTAAAGTGGAATATCACAAATATCGTTACGGCAATGACTGTACTAACGCATAGACAGACTTACAAAAATACAACTTCATAATCACATTTTGTGACACGTATACATTGATATATATCAATGCACGTATAAGAAGTTTTCTCGTCGTTCGTTGATCAGAAAACTCTTGACAAACGAACGCAGAAAGTGTCAAATTAACGATTGATATCTCATAGAAATTGTCAATTATAGATAGTTTCTGCGTTACAGTCACATGTAACGTATATTCACGTGCTTACAGAAAAGAGGACATTTTATGTGTACATTTTAAAATACAATAAAACTTTGTCTATCGAATTAACGTTTGTTTATCGAAAGCAGTTTGGATTCGTTTACGCTCGCTAACTTAACGCACGTTTCAAATTATTGATCGAATGTGCGGAATCTTATGTTATTTTCTTATACGAACTATCTAGATGCCGCTCGAGCTATAATTGTGTTAATGTTGCGTCTATTGTAATGATATTATCAAAATGGCGAATACTTTATTATATGAGTAGGTATGTATACCGTTACAATTAATAAATGACTACGACGACAAAACAAAATGGCCGACTGTAAAGGTGAAAACGTCTTGTTCAAACATTTGTATAGAGCACTTTCGAGATTCACGACGACGTCGAATCACGTTTCGATGATTAAACTAAGTCGTATTAACATGGATGTCGCGAAAAGAGAAAACTGCATAAACAAATTAGCTTAGCTTGAACTTCGAATTTGTACTTCAAATTAATACTTACTATTTTTTGAATGAATCATATCAACTTCATTTTGCCCCCATAAAAAAGCAGATACTGAAGTAATCACCTGTGTGATCAAGTGTTGGCGTTGACTACATGAGATCCCGGGTTCAATTCCCCTGGTCGAATACCTCAAGAGTTTTTTCATTTTTCAAATACAAATAACGTTGGCTGAAAAGGGTATGTGCCCCGTTGTCTATGGTATTTTTTTTGTATGTTACGCGATTATGTACTTGGCGAATAATGACGAATTACTCCGATTGGTGCCACATTAATTTTGTTACGATCAAACTACTTGTAAATAGGCTTTTCATCTACGTATACATCTGCGATTATTATTAAACTAGCCTCCCGCCCCGGCTTCGCACGGGTATAAAATATACATATAAACCTTCCTCTTCAATCACTTTGTCTATTAAAAAAAGCATCAAAATCCGTTGCGCAGTTTTAAAGATTTAAGTATACAAAGAGACATATGGACAGAGAAATCGACTATGTTTTATACTATGTAGTAATAGAGATTAAGGGCTGATTACACGAATTACATTCAAAACTGAGTTTAGTTAAACTAAGTTCAGTGTAAACGAGTTTAATTATCTGCTGTGATCCCGTTCCTAAGCTACTACAAGATTAAAAATTGATATGCATCTTCACGCCCATATCCCCGAAAGGGTAGGCAGAGGCACAACCAGGACACCAACGACTAGCCGAAGACACCAAGTCCCACAATGTTATTGGTGGCAAGCCCATCGCCAATCGGGCACATTTTCAATCCCGAGCAACATTTATTATATTAGAAAATTGGAAAAACCCGATTTTCTTAATGTTGCCCGACCCGTCCCGGATTCGAATCCCGGGTCATGCAGTCAAGTCCAACAACTGAACTGCTAGACCACAAACTTATTTTCATTAGAAAATTTAAAACACAAAATCTCAAAAATATCTTGAAAATATCCTGAGTCGGAAGTCGAATCCAGGACCTCATGTAGTCAATATCAACATCGGTCTAATAGACCAAAGGGTCTATTAAATGGCGCCTTATGAGCGCATACCTTAATCTGACCCTGATACTACGTGTAGTCTGTCATAACCGACTATAAGGTATAGAGCGTGCTCAGAATATGTAATAGGAACCTTCATGGATCCAGTTATGCTGACCAACTTTGGCTCACGTAGTCACCTGGCATCAGATAACGCTATTGCACTATAAACTAGTAATTATCTGCTGCTTTGCTTACTGTTATATCCCACTTCTGATAACAGATGTCATAAAAAAAACTTTATATTATATTATTACCTATTTTTATAGTATATTATTATTTTAATATCAAAGTTTAAGTGAATTTAGTCATTGGCGCAACTACGCGGAACCTGATGAAGGGCGATACACGGAGCTGGTATACTTAGTCACATCACTGAGGCTAACTGACATGCAGAAACCGAGTCCGAGGCAGCGATTTGACTGAATGTATATAACTGCCTGAAAAATTAGAAAGCCCAAGTGGTAGTAGAGTTTCGCAGCGACTCGCCCGGATTGTTACCACCGCCTTACCTGTTCCTGCGGCCATAACGTTAGTGCTTGACAGTGACGATTTCTGGTTCGAAGGACAAGGTAGCCGGCAAACTTGTTTTTGCTCTTGGCCGAAATCTAGGTCTCAAGTTGGCAACTCATCATTACCACCTTCGGTGTCTCTAGGCGGAGTGAATTTCTTACCATCAGGAAATCCGTTTGCTGGTTTACCTTTCAATATATATTATCATGAAAATAAAAAACAATAATAATAATTTATATTATTGCTGAATTATAGGGTTAACTACATTTAAGCAATTTGACAAGGATAATAAAGATGTAACAGGACGCTTTAAAATTATATATTATAAAGCATCCTGTGATATTTTGATGTGGAAATAATTGCAGTTTTCCCTGAATTGGTCCGGATCTCATTTATAGAATATAGCTGCTTTCCTATCAAGCAGCACATAAGAGACGAACAAACGTTGAATGGGTTGGGAAACCAAAAAGACCATTGGTGGTAGAGCGCCGTGCTGCATCTTACCCTGATAGTAATTCACCGCCTTACCTATTCCTACCACCATAGATAATCAAGTTCCGGTCCGGTAGGGTTTAGACTTGGATTTTCATAAGTTCCATCAAAGTTAAGAAGCTGAATATTTTAAGCGGAAAGGTACAACTCATGGCTATTCAGATACAAAAACAAAAATTTTTTTGAAATGTTTAAAGCTGTTCAGGTGGAAAATACTCAAATACACATAAAAAAAAGTAATATCTCAAAAACTATGCAAAATCGCAGAACACCCATAGGGGTGATTCGGATACCCCAAGGGGTGTCGTCCTATCTTCGGGATTCCGCTT
>NJDD01009255.1:12615-33857 GCA_002245505.1 Calephelis nemesis
CTCTTCGGGGATATGGGCGTGAAGATACTTCTTTACTTTAAAATTACGTAATTGATTTGATAGTTACATTTGAGTTGCGATGCGTTTGACACACATGTTACAGCAATGGGGCCAGAGATGCTAAATGCGCAGTCACTAGAGTGATCAGTAACTAGTGAATTTAGTCGATTAGACGGTGGAAAACAAAAAAAGGTCAATTGAGGTTTTTCTTTTTAGCGGAGCATCCACAAGTAAAATGATTAATAACAGTCACTTAATCATCATAGGCGAGCTCATTAAAATGTTGATTGTGCACATATCTAATGCGTCTCGATGACAGAAATATGGCAATAACAACAAATGACAATAAACATAAGATGACTTCGTTTTTCTCTCTGACTGACTCTGAGTTTTTCCGTAATTTAAACTTACTGGCTTACAATCCACCCTCCGTCCATTAATTTGACATGCTCGAGTATATTTTCAAGGCAAAAATAGAAAGACTACGGATACACAGAGATACGGAGTTCTCATTTAATTTTATAGAAGTGATTTTAACCTTAGTGCAGGGTATCTCGCGTGACTTAATCTCGCTCGCCTGAGTTACTGCAATCCCTTCTTGGGCTCCCCTACAATACGTGCCGAGATGACACAGGTGAGATTATTTTTATTCGTGAAGTATTTATTGAATGTCAAAATTAATTTATTATGATGGTCGAATTTTGACCAATGGGCGAGCGCTTCTTTCTAATACAGATATTGTCATAATAGCTTAGCAATTAATTTTGAATTACTATGAAATTTGATTTTTGTTGGTGTATCCTCTCCATCCTCCTCCATCACACTAAGATCTGAGTTTTGAGAGTCGTAATCTCGGCTTAGCGATCTATTAATTCCTATTATGAATATTTTAAATTTCGTATGTTGCACAAACATTGTTTGTTTGTCCTTGGACCTTGACTGACAAAATTTGCAAAATCATGGTCAGATATATTCAGGTGACGTAGGCGTAATAAAAGACGTCCCTGATGATAACTTGTGCGAATAGACTTTTTTCTGATTGATCAAATGGTTAATCTGAAAGACTTTAACATCTTGAAAACTCTACCGTTGACTTGGACAATGGCTACTTAGACTCTGGAAAAAATGCTTTGTCCCTTTTTTATTTGAATATTCATGGTGTTACAGAATGTTATAATATCCACTAATCGTACCGTTCCTACCGCGGTTTTGTTCTGAGGCTTGCGCGCGCGCAGCGACATATACGCGCGGTCCATAGCCGCGACTGCACCGCCGCTGCACAGCATTGTACACGACTGTACTCACTCACTCTACACAATGCACTGACTCACTCGATGTTCGATTCTAGTCCTTCAACTGTTTTCTAAAACCTATGGTTTGTTCACGTTGAACTTGCACTTAATTTGCACACAATATATCTCACTTACTGCAAATAATTTACTGGCTCACTTGACACCCTCCCAGTCCTTCAACTGGGACGTATAATAACGTTTTTTATTTTCGTTGAATTCAATAAAATATATGTAGACTATACTTTATTTATTCCAAAAACTCCAAACGGTTACCTCAATACACTTCTCACTTAATACTTGACCGCAAACACTCACTGCACAAGTTTTACTTACTCGTTCCTATCCTATTCTTAAACCGTTCAAATAAGTTCAATCCGTTCTATAAAAGTCCTATGTAAATTTAGATAAATGGTCACAAGACACACTTGTAGGTTTCAAGTGAAGTTAATATATTTCATTACATCTTTAAATGTAATAATTGTTATCCTTTATGTACATATACAAAGGACTTCATCTTTCAAACGTTCTTAGGTATTTTCTCAAGACAATCAAAATTAGTCACTACCAATGGTATTTTCAAATTACGTATTGTTTTTTGTACTTGGGCGATATTCACGCAATAAATATCACACTAAAGTTGATTTAAAACACCGTATTCTTTCAAACCATTCGAGAAATCCCCGTAAATAATTAGTCACAAGTTTATTCGCAAGTTTGAGGTCCCACACCTGCACTCACTCACCACACACGGTTAACTGAGTTACCTAATATGACCCTCACTGTTTTTGAAGACGCACGGGTTACTCTATATTCGGAATTCAGTTTGTAATTCCATTTATATTAAATTGATTCTTATTAGTATTTTTTTTAACTTATTAATGTTGGTTAGAGATTATTATTATTCTAATTTATAAATTTTGATATTATAGAGATTTGTATATAACCAGAATTATTTAACTAGTTTTTTGATAATTCTGGTTGTTGTCTGTTACTTTGCTCAAAAAAGTAGTCGTTAACCAGTTATGGTCTCATTTGCACGTTACTTAGCTAAGAAGTACAAGTTAAAACCTAGTGCATATCTCATCAAAATTATTCATCATTCAAGTACCTAGGTCATTTTCGTACTATGATCTTATACCTACTGTAAAGATAAATTTCTAGTTGATGATGATGAAACTGTGCATGTGTCTCGTCTCCACAGAGTAAGCCATTCTTTCATGGGTCTATGTATACAGTTCTACAATAAACTTCCCAATTATATGAAAAAATTTCCAATTAAAAATTTAGGAAATGTGTTAAATGTAAATTAAATCAAAGGGCTTATTATAACATTGGTGAGTATTTAGCAGATAAGACTTCTTGGGATTAATTGCTCCTCATGCCAATCTCTTATAATATATAATGTATCATTACATAAATTATTGTAAATATATTTTAAAGTAAGAAAAAAAAGACAAGCCCGCTGAGTTTCTTGCCGGATCTTCTCAGTGTGCGGCCGCGTTCCGATCCGGTGGTAGATTTATTATTATATATAGACCCGTCACAAGTGCCTCTTGTAGGTTTATGTGAAATAAAGATGATTTATTATTATTATGAAACAAATACGTTATTTATACAACGAATTTTCTCACATCACATTAATACAGGTATCTATCACGAACAACTTATATTACGAAGATGTAACAAATCTAAAAATTTCTTCTCTAAAAGCATGTAAAATGGCGGAGCTTAAATAAGATAACGATTTTTGGAACAAGTTTATCAAAATTAAATAAAATCTAATAATTTCAGTAACAATGTTTGATGAATATACCTATTTTCAAACTAGGCGTAAAGATATGCTTTCGATAGCGCTTTCTTTGGTTACGTCTATTTTTGTAACATGAACGAAAATACACAGGTTTGTTGATCTAGTCTCTAGTTTGTTTACTTTATAAATTACGAAAGTTTGTTTATTTATCGTTCGTTCCTTCACACTTTTAATATCAAGTCGATAACACATTACAGCATTCAAGGTCTAGTAGAAAGTCATGGGCATATTTGAGTTCATCGCTTCACACCTATGTGAGAACTTTAAAGTTTGCAAATAAAAAAATGCAAAAATATAAAAAAAATGGACTCAACTTTTTGAATGAGCTTATTAACGGACCCGAGCTACTTTACAGCTAAAAGTTGTAGTGCTTGTGCTTCTCATACGAATTAATACGTCTTAGATTTAATGAATTTGCATCTTTACAATGAAAAATCCATAATTGAAGTAGAGGTAGACTTTATCATAGAAATAAATGAGAAAAACTCACTACTTACTGAAAAAGTACAGAAAAAATCGAAAATCCTCGTAATACTATAAATGCAAAAGTTTGTCTGTTTGTTTGTTACTCCTTCACTAAAAAACTGTTCAATCGAATTTCATGAAGTTTGGTACTAGTAGAGGATAACTTGGATTAACACATAGGATAGGTTTTATCCCGAAATAATGTTCCTGTGAGACCACACGGGCAACAAGTTTTTACCCATTCCAAAAAAAGTGCGCAGCGCCGCTAAAGAAGTTTTCACTTCAAAAATCAAATAAAACAAACATCTTAAAATAGAACAAGATAATTAGTTCAAAGCTTAAACAGTCACATCCACAGGTAATTAAACAAAAAATTACGCAATTAACATATAAGCTAAAACTACATATAAAATTGCGCCTTATACATATTTTGTTTCCCAAATCACGATCTTTCTAAACAATCAATAACTATTATCAAATAAAAAATGACGAATAAGGAGCAAACCGATTCTAGTACACCATATGCAAACCCCTCCAGTATCACCTTACATAGGTAATCGTATGTGGTGCAATAATTATAAAACCTGATTTCAACTGTGCTCCCTTGAAATAAGGCTTAAGAACGAAGGCAAGTAAGGTCGAAGGTAATTTAACGCTAGGCGAAGGTTATGCCATTACTTTTTTTAGTACCTTGCACTATTTGCACTACGCAATATTAAATCAGTCTATATTACATAGAGTTGGATAGTGGATTGTGGATTTTTTAAGTATTATTCTGATTTTAGTACTTCACGCCCATATCCCCGAAGAAGTAGGCAGAGGCACAACCAGGGCACCCTCGACTAGAAGGCAATAGGTCCACAATGTGATAGGTGACAAGCCTATTGCCAACCGGGTACATATCCAATCGCGAGCATTTTTTTTTTCAAAAAATTGGAAAAACCCAATTTTCTTTTTGTTGCTCGAACCGGGATTCATACTCGGGACCTCTTGCAGTCAAGTCCAATAACTGAAGCGCTTGACCACAGAAGCGATATTTATTTTAGTACTTGTTTATTTTAATTTATTTAGTATTTTTTTAGTACTTTAATCCACAAATAAGTATTAAAAACACTTGCTTAAAGTCTACACTTAACGAACATTTAAATCTATATAAATATAGGTTATTTAAAACTAAGAATATCTATTTCTATGTCATAGTGAAAGTGAAAAACTGGAAAAATTGTAGAAAAAATAATATTTTTATTTTACCCATACCTACAGTCTGTCGTGGATGTTATTCTGATGAACTTAACTTATTTCAGATGAAGTTTCCATAAAACAAAAAAGATATTGAACATTTTAGACATGTCAAATTAGTACGGACATGTTAAATTGTGACCTTTTTATTTGTGACTTTGTGTCACTTTATGACTTTAATGAATGCGCAACAAAATTACCACCACAACCTATCAATGTTAAGCAGTACAATTGCCAGTTCGGTTAATCCATAATATTAATACGTGATGACAGAACTTTGGACCCCTTTTTACGAAAATTGCGCATTAAATTTGGCACACTTATAGTTTATGTGTAGGACAAGTGCAGAACGCTAACATTTTTCAATAATAATGCTTATAAAATACATTAAATCAACAAATAACACATTGCCCACACTACCACTCATTTGACACACACAAAAAACAAGATATTAAAATGTATTATGGTCGAATTTCGACCAACGGGCGACGACTAGCAATTCTTAAATTTTCGAATAGCTCTAAATTCGAAAATCGAAATTGGAGTCGGCTTTTTGTAGTTTTACTCGGCTAAATTTACATTTAATTACATCTACTAATTTCCTCTCATTTATACAAAAAATATGATCGTTGTCATGTTCTTAAGTGCATCCAACGATCGTCCGTACGTATCCGCGTGCGTAGACAATTACTTCCTGCCGCCAGCAATTAGGGCACGTTATTAAATGTTTAATTATACACTGTGGCACTGGCCGCTACCATTGCTAGTCGATGTGAAGATGAAATTTGTTCACATTCGATATTTTGAACCAAATTAATTCTGAAATTCAAGACCCGAAAAACATCATAAGAAAAATATGAAATGTTAGTTAATTGTCCATCACTGAATGATGATCCGTTATCGGTTAGTGATGGTAAGGAAAAATTTTACTCCTGTAAAAGTTAAAATGACTACAGTGGTAGCTTGTAGTAGTACATAAAATTTAACAAACATTCGCTCAGATTTTTTTTACGTTAAGGCCCCATACTCAGTCAGCCAGAAGAGCCAATCACCGCGCTCCCCCGTTCCATGATTACTATGAACAATGGCGCTCTAAGCTTACGGCCAATGTTAATAATGTTTGTCTAAAGATGGATTTCAAGTAATCTAGATAGCTGCGTATCCGCCGACCTATCCCACACCTAATTGCCATATTTATCCTGTCCACAGATATGTTATTGGCAAGCGATAGCATAAAAATGGATCAAAATATCAATCTTGGACAGCAAGTTTTGGATTAGGATTAATTATTAATATTATAGTACTTATCTATGTTTACGTTAAATCTGGTGATATTTTCATATTTGAAGTAGACATTTGCGTTTTGCTTTCAAAAAAGGGTTAACTTTTTGATTTTTTTCTATCGAGCAAAATGAAATGAATTGTGTTTTGGAAACACTAGTCTAGTAAAGCATATTCATATTAATCTTGTGTATTTTTGTCAGCAAGATCCATGATTGCTTTGTATGAAAAAAACAGTAAACTGCTGACGTATTTTAGCGTATATGGCCCCTTAAGGGTTGAAAAGAAAAACTTCAAGGTTGCTTGACGCTTGTATCTCTCAGAGATAGCTATTAAAACCGGTAGAAGAGTATTTAATGATCACATACCCTATGGTGAACACTACTAAACCTCATCGTCCAAGGAGTTAGCGGACACCTCTCACGCTACCGAACGCGAGGCTATTGTTCGATTCCAGACACAGACGTACAATAATGTGAATATAATTTAAATATCCGTATTACGGGTATGACCTGAGTATTTATTAAATTTATTTCAATTTAGTTAGCTATCACTTAGGCCACAAACTGGATCTCAGCGACTAAGGGGCGACGGCGAGAGCGGAGCGGGCGCGGGCGAGGTGAGCTATGCCCGAACTCGATGTCACCGGTCAGATCTTTCCCCTCCGCTCCGCTGACATCCAGTTCACTTCAATAAGAATCTATGTGTTAGATCGCTCCGCGCCCGCTCCGCTGACATCCAGTTCACTTCAATAAGAATCTATGTGTTAGATCGCTCCGCCCCCGCTCCGCTGACATCCAGTTCACTTCAATAAGAATCTATGTGTTAGATCGCTCCGCACCCGCTCCGCTGACATCCAGTTCACTTCAATAAGAATCTATGTGTTAGATCGCTCCGCCCCGCTCCGCTGACATCCAGTTCACTTCAATAAGAATCTATGTGTTAGATCGCTCCGCTCCCGCTCCGCTGACATCCAGTTCACTTCAATAAGAATCTATGTGTTAGATCGCTCCGCGCCCGCTCCGCTGACATCCAGTTCACTTCAATAAGAATCTATGTGTTAGATCGCTCCGCGCCCGCTCCGCTGACATCCAGTTCACTTCAATAAGAATATATGTGTTAGATCGCTCCGCACCCGCTCCGTTGACATCCAGTTCACTTCAATAAGAATCTATGTGTTAGATCGCTCCGCGCCCGCTCCGCTGACATCCAGTTCACTTCAATAAGAATCTATGTGTTAGATCGCGCCGCTCTCGCCGCCGCCCCGCAATCGCTGAGATCCAGTTTGAGGCCTTAGAGGTATGAAAAATAGATGTTGGCCGATTCTCAGACCTACTCAATATACTCACAAAATTTCATGAGAATCGGTCAGGATTCGGAGGAGTTCAATCACGAACACCGTGACACGAAAATTTTATATATTAGATAAGACATTTGCTACGCTACGCATGCAGATGCGTGGGCAGGTAGTTAGAAAATAGATAATAAAATATAACAATGCATGATATGACAGGTAATGTAAATAATTATCATTTCCCTCGCATTTTAATTCACCAGCAATAAATAAACTATAATTGAACTTAGTAGGGGTCGTCTATTCAGGACGAGACCGATTTCCGCCGGTTGAGAGGCCGCATTCATCTACCTAATAATAACACCCATTTTATGATCGCCTGGTTTGCGTCTGGCTATCGTCAGGCAATAGGAACCTCTTGACACTTGCTGATTACTGACAGTTAGTGTGGGTGGCAATTACTCACTTTGCTTTTATGTCACGTGTTCGCAATTTACCATGTACTTGAAATGACATGACATTTTATCGGATATTTTTTCGCGGTATCGAAAGGATTTCTTGTGAGAAATTCACTTCAATAAAAACATATACGACGAATATTATTGACATATCTACAGATAGAGATAGGTCTATTAAAGTTTTGTTGCTAAGATATTTTGTTATTTCTTAAAAAATATTTGGTTGCTAATCTAAAGTAGTCCTTTTTCTTATCTTAGATAGATTATTAATATTGGCCGATAGTAATAGTACGTTGGTAAACTGGGGCTGAAATTTTAAGTCTCAAACATAAGTTTACCAGTTACTATACTTTTACCACATAAACCGAAGCACAATAATAACGAGCTGCGACGTTTTCGCGGTGAGAACGAATCCCCGGGACGAAGAACCCGGGACCTCATGAAGTCAAATCCAACACTTGGACCGCTAGACCACACAGGTGACATAATTAGTTTTACATGGATATGTTTAAAAATCACCCAAAATCAATAACGGGAAATTTCTAATCAGTGACGTCATAACCCAAAAACAACACAAAGCTTAACACTTTCGGATCGTATTATCTTTTAATCATCTATCGGTGACGTATCATTTTCTGTGGTGTGACGTCACACGATGTTCAAACATAACCCTGTTTTAGTACTCGTAATCCACCGACAGAAAATATATATTAACAAATTATAAAAAAAACTTTTTTTTATGTCATTGGAAGGCAAACTAGCAGACGGATTTCCTGATGGTTAGAATTTTCCGCCACCTAGAGACACCAAAAGTTGTCATGGTGCGTTGCCGACCAGAGGCCGGGACGTTAGGCCTCGAGCAAAAGTACGTTTACCGGCTACCTTACCCTCCAAACCGGAACACGTCATGACGTTATGGCGGCAGGAATAGGTAAGGCGGTGGTACCAATCCGGGTGAGTCGCTATGAAACTCTACCACCTAGTCGGATATCACGGTGTTAGTGACGGCAAGCCTATGCTCGGCTTTTACGAGCTGCCTGGCACAGGAAGGCAGATGGTCTATTCTACAAAGAAGCCCGGACCAACACGGGGAAGAAGCCCGGCCCAACACGGGGACCCTTGTTTTGGATTCTGTATGCCAGTGGTGCCCAAACGGTCGATCGCGAAAGGTTCCACGGTCGATCTTATGGTTAAGCCAGTCATCTACAAGATTTTATTTTCGAATTTCGAGTATTTTTTTATCTACAAATGTGTATAAATAGTAATAAACTATGTAAAACTATAAATAATTACTTAAGATTACAACATAAAAATTAATGATAATATAAATACATGTTATTACTACTAATAGATAATATATATATAAATAAAACTGTCAATCTTAAATCCTTAATTTTTCTCAAGTCGATCTTCACAGCAAAAATTATAGGCCCCACTGCCGTATGCAATACGCAGCCATAATTGTTTTGGTCTTGTTAGTAAAGACCTATTTTAACCTGTGCTTCTTACCAGCTCCCTCGCAGAGTGGCAGATGGTCTGTTGTACTCGTCACACCTGGACCAACACGAGTGAAACTCAAAAGAACTGGTATTCCACTAGTACTTTATATCGCCTCTGTGGTCTAGCGGTCCAGGTGTTGGACTTGACTTCGTGAGGTCCCGGGTTCGATTCCCAGGTCGGGCAAAAAAATGATTTTCGGGATTGTGTATGTGCCCGGCTGGCGATAGGCTTGCCACCTATTATATTGTGGGACTTAGTGTCTTCGGCTATTCGTGGGTGCCCTGGTTGTGCTTCTGCCTATCTCTTCTAGGATATGGGCGTAAAGATACTCTATATTACACTAGCACTTAATACTTTATATTAGTACTATAGTTGATAAAATTTATATGGGACCATCTGAGAATCATCTATACTAATATTATGAAGAGGAAAGGTTGGATTTTTGTTTGCTTTTTTGAAATGAATGGGCTCCGAAACTAGTAGACCGATTTCAAAAATTCTTTCACCTTTAGAATGCTACATTATCCCTGAATGACATAGGCTTTGTTTTATCAAAATCGGTACAGTAGAAGCCGAGTTACGCAGGCTAAGCTGCGTGAAACTGCTGGTTACTAATATTTCAATAAACGAACTGTCAAATTGCAACGTTGTAATTAAATAATATGAGCTGTTTATTGCAGTTTCACAGCTCGTACATTATATTTATGTTGATTTGTGCTAAATTGATAAATTTTTGTTAAGCTTATGATCATGTATCTCCATTTACTGCAATCAATTCAACAATTAGATTGTAATTTAATAAAGATTGTTTCCTTTTTGAAGTTATACTTCTTTTGGCGCGTAAGGAAAAGATGATGAGGGTAATTTTTTACGATTTGCGCGCACACCGTCACGAAAAACCGACATGATGAAGTTAGCTATAGATAGCATTTTAGTTTTTCAAAAAATGGTAACAACAAAGTAAAAGTAAGGACATCTACGTATGTTTGCGTGAGAACTGACAACTGTATTCACAATATTTAGTGTCATTTTGTCTACAAATGTAAAATAAGGCAAAAGATAAAATTTTTAAAAAGATTTTTATGTTATTACGCCGAAGAAGTATAACTTCTAACGCGTGTACATAAGTACACACACAATTTTTTTTTAGAAGATAGCTCATAAACCTGGTAACTTTCCTTATTGTCAATAGTAATACCAACTACCGAGTGACCATATTACTCATCGTGTTCACCGTCTGAATCCCTGTTAGTTCACCATAATTCAATGGTGATTGGAATGAAATGATAGCGCCAAATGTTTCGTCACCTCTGATTCATATTTAATAATAAACTAAGTTACATTAACCGACGTATCTGCCCGCCTACGCTGCTGTCGCTGTGCGTTATAGTATGTATTATAAATACCCTCACGCCCAAATTCCTCGACGTAATTAGAGGTTACATTTGCTTGCAGTGGGCGTGTGTACTTCTTAGCGTCAGAAATGACGTCGTTTTATTTTCCTTCAATTGGAAAAAAGTTTGCGAAAGAAATTCGAAAAACTTTTTTAATTAGTCAACACATAAACTGATGGAAAATTAAGAACACACATCTAAGACAGACACACACTAATTAACTTAATGGAAGAAGTTGGTGAAGAGGCAGACGGCTCTTAAGGATTGTGAGACAACCGTGTCCATAGATGTTATAGGTGCGTCGCTGTCCTGTGGCCTGGTTGTTAGGTCTAATGCCCTAAGACTATGTCTACTCTGCCTTCCGGACTGGAATATGACATTGTGACGGCAGAAATGGACAAAGGTGTGGATCCCTATTCTCTACCCGGAAGAGTTGCTGCTCAGCTAACAACACTGTATATTCCTGGTAATGGTTACCAAGGAAGTCAGTTATCGCTCAAGAGCTAACAGACAGAGAAGCAGATGGTGTATTATAAACAAGGAGCTCGAACCAGCACGGGCAATGGATATAAAGGCCTCACTCTTCACCGAGCGAAACAAATATAAAAGAAAATCTGCAGACATTCACTAGTGGAATATATATTGGAAAATCTGCAGACATTGGCTAGTGGAAAATAATGTAACTGTGGTGTCGTGGGACACCACCAGGTAGGGGAACGAAGTTCCTCCGGCTAATGTAGAATCGACACAATTCATGAGTACATACTATGCATTGGCGGGGTGGAGTGAGGGAGAAAGAGAAAGGTATTGTACACTACTCGCTTGTGTATACGACTGTCGCGCCTGCGCACGTCTCATTTAACGGTTTTATTCCACTGTTTTTTCTTACGGTTTTTACTATCACATTTTTTTCAGTTCGGTCGCGCAGCAAAATACCTATCTCCTCCAAGCCTGCCGTAAGGGCCTTTGTTTCAATATATATTGGATAGGCATTCTCTAGTGGAAAATTTATTGGAAAATCTGCAGACATTCGCAAGTGGAATTTTTAAGAGTGGTGCTCCATTTTTCGTCACCCGCGTGACTTACATAACGTTTCGATCCAGGACATCCAATCGAGATCGTTGAACTCGATACCAAAATAATTTCGATCGTTCGAAACTAGAGCGTCGCGTTATTTGACGATTCATTTCAATTCAATTTAGCAAAGGCGTCTTCCCCGTAACAACAGTTTTACATTTCATATTTCCAAGTTTTTTGAACCAAGGAATTTATAGCAGGGCATTGTTACAAATCTTAGTAGACTCTGATTAGCGTTTCGGAAACTGGTTATACAGTGTACATAGCCAAAAATACAGATATCTGTGTTCATTATCGTGTATCAAACGTCTGTCTATATCAGAAATCTACTCGATAGATTGACCATTGACCAACGAAGCGGTCATTGTAATAATAGGTTAACTTTTGACTGGACATATTTCTTACGTACTCGTAGCATAGTTACTACTTAACATTGACAATGAGCACTAGCAGGCTTATTCATAAACGTTGTTTAACTTTTAATCACCAATTTAAGTAATGTTTAAAAAAAATCTTATTTCTAAACGCTATTTAGAGTTTATCATTTGTTTAAATATACTCTTATTACATATAAACAGCTGTCACTTTAAGCAACCTCGGACCCTTGTTTAAAATTTTAATCAACAAAATGGCTGACTAAATTTCAAACAGCTGATTTTATATGCATTGACAAAATGCAACAACTAACCATTTAATATGGCTTATTTGTGTATTATTATGATTTTTTTATAACATACGCATTGAAATATTTTGATTTCGTTGAAGTGTGGACAAAATTGGACGGGATATGTTGGATTTTGGAACAATATAGGACTGTAATAACATGTTTTATTATGGAGATGGCCAATGACTCCTATGAAGAAACGAATAGTTTTCCAGAGCATTTTGTTATGATGTTGGAAGCAAAAAAGTAGACAGATTTTCTGATGGTGAGAATTTCACGCCGCCTAGAGACACCAAAGGTGGCAATGGTGAGATTCCAACCTGAGGCTGGCATGTTAAGCCCCGAGCAAAAGTAAGTTTACCGGCTACCTACTTTATTCTACGAACCGGAACAATTCAACAGCAAGCCCTAACGCATTTAACAACAGCAATTATTTTTGAAATGCAGTGTATCAGTTCAAATGTTTTGTGTCTATATTGCATCAACTTTATTTACTCTAATAAATTTAATTTTATTTTTATCGTAGAAATATAAATAGGTACTCTTTAGCAATAGGTTATAGATGTCCGACACCGTATTCAGAAACAACGATTTTGACAACGGATGACAATTGTTTTATCCACTTTTAGCAAAAGAAATACGCATACAGCCACATTTCTACCAAAACCTACCAAGTTAAACAGTATTTAACTAAGCATTGCCAAAATGTACTTTATGAATAACAAATTTTTAAACAATGTTTAAGGCTTAATCAAATGATTAGTTAAGCTTTGTTTAGGAGGTTATTTAACTACTTTTTATGAATAAGGCAGTAGGTTTTTAAGTTTGCAACAGGAAAGAATAAAATGAAATTAAAAATTTTCAATAATAGTAATAATATAAAAAAAAATTTTTAGAGTAGATGAATTTTATGAAAGAAAAACCTTCATAGAAGAAAATTTCAGTTCTCGGCAGTCAAAAAATAAAAAAAAGCAAAACTTTATGTTCAAGGACAGGGCACATCGACTATAAATCTTGAAAAGATATTTCTAGAGAAATAATAATTCTTCCATAATGAAATGAATAAAATAAGACCTTGAGACAATGGACGGGTAAAAAAATTATGAAATGTATGTCACGAAATGTACCGATGGCCCAGTAGCATAAAATTGTATCCGTCTATCTCGCTATCAAAACAATTCCATCATGCGGAGCACGTGAACCACATTCGTCAGTATCACTCCTCGAGACATATAAACAGAAGTCGGAAGTAGAGCATTAAAATACTTAAAATATGATAAAATGTTATCGCTGGCAGACTCAAATTAGATATGGATATTCGAATGCGTGTATTTTTCACAACTCAAAGCGGTGAAAATGCAGATGGATCTTTGATCATAAGACAATAGATGGTTACTAAGGATTGTAATAATAAGTTGCCAACATTGAAGTGGAGACTTGCGATGAATGCCAGTGTATGATTTGTCTGGGATGAAGTACGTTTCGATTATGAAGGCATACGCTGTTACCAAAAATCCTCTAAGCATCACTACACAGCACACCGCGTGTCGATAGATCCTCGAGTCAACAGTTTTCGAGTAGTTAAATTTTTTTAGACTACACTCTGACTCTCTCTCTTTCTCTGTCTCACACACTCTCAGTACATTATATGTTAAGCGATCTTCTTTTGAAGAGTGAACTTTTTATATTCTGTAGCTCTTTATAAGTGACTAATGCTGACTCATGTCCATCTAACAGGTCATTTTCACCTCTTCCCGTATACGGCCTCCACAGCCACAATATCCAATTATGGCCCATCAGCCTTGATACTAACTACAATCACTCCCTACAAATCTATAATTCTAATTTTATAACTCCCATCCGGGATTTACTTATATGAACAAGTAATCAATTTATTTTTACCAGCGAGAGTTAATTGTTCCATCATTCAAAGGAGTGGTCACCGCTGACGTAAATCCACCTGACAGGACATCCTGACCACTTCCCGTACACGGCCTCCACACAGAACATCCACAATAGCCAATTGAGTCGCAGCAACCTTGACGCTCGCAACGGTCACTACTCTCTGGTAGTTTATCTAATTGGAGACTAGATTAGATATACGGGTACTCGTTCTAATATAAGAATCAGGGTACAAGGCCAAATACAAACTGAGTCATTATCCAGGATATTTATTATAAAGAAAAATCCCAAACCTGGTTCCAAACTGGCTTGAATTCTACAAAATCCAAGCAGGTAGCCGACCGGTGTGTATGAGTAAACAAGGAGTGAAGGTACTGCAGAACTGTTAGACATTTCGCACAAAACGTGCAACCAAATCATACTCATCGTTTCTTTAATATGCGTGCCACGTGTATATTGTGGAATGAGTTATTCATCATTAACAAGTCATTCGCAACTTGATCTTCACGCACTCGTAACCAATAATTTCTCTTCCTGTCCTCTGTTTCTCTAAATGTCTACCAACATTGTTTCCGAAACGAATAAAACATTTATGCGTCCATGTACTCGTGCGTTTAAGACCACAACCTACTAGTATAAGAAATCTATGATAGGATGGCTAATATCTTGCGAAATTTTACCTTTTATATCATTCTTCCGCAGGATCGAGTCGTACTTATCGAAAGAACATTGGTCGATTATTCAACAAAAGATGCAACAAAAGATGAGCTACAAAAACAACAGCAAAAATCGCAAAATCTATATATTCACACGTGATGATAAAACTTTGGACCCTTTTTTAAATCAATAAATAAAACATTACCCACACTATCATGCATTTGACACACACAAACAAACATATAGATGATAACGAAAAAAGATCACAGATGGCGGACCATACAATTTGGAAACAAAGTAGTTGGTCTTGTGAAATGAAGATGTCGTTCTTATCAACAAGATATTAAAATTTATTAAAGTCGAATTTCGACCAACGGGCGACCGCTAGTCCTTATAATTACGTTATCCTAGTACATGCACCTATATTTTCATGTATAGGTTTTTTATTATAATCTAATTTATCACCAACTATATGCGACCACAACTCGCCTATATTCGTCGTAACATCAGGGTTAGTAATTTTAGAAGGTATCCAGGTTTGTAAGACAAAGTTAATTGTTCAAGCCTCAAGCTGATACTTCGTTATCCTTAGGGGGCGTCAACAAATTCAGTGAGGAGTTTAAGGGGAGAAGGGGGTCGAGTCAATTCTCATTTGAAAAAAGAAGGTCCTACTAAAAAAAATCGTAAATGATCGTCCACAGTCAGGATTCGATGCACTGTTCAAAGTCTAAAGATACTCATGATAGAGTTGCAGATGACGAATCTAGTCACGCTTCAGCGCCACCAGATTGCTAATCAAACCATTAACACGGAAACCATCGAGGCTCGTCTGACAAATCACAATTACCGCCTGTCTCTAATTGATGTTTATCAGTTACGCTGCTCTGACCACCGACCAGACTAGACAATATATGGGAAAATACGGGTTTTACTGAATCAAACTCAATGTACTATACAATTAAATACGCTTTTAATTACATTTTTTTTGACCGAGACCATAATAGCTGAAGTAGCTACTTTACTGTAGTGATTTTGACCACATAAATTACCGGTAACTTTAATTTATAACGACCAAGTTATTTGAACGTCTTAGGTTAGTAGAGGCATAAGCTCCTTAGATTAATTCTTATATATTTAGCGTGTACGCCAAAATCATTCCAAATCCAAGAGTTTCTAAATTGGATATAGAGTCGGAACTCCAAGTTTTATAAATATCTAAATATGTGACGGTCCATGCGCTTCCGTTAGTTAAGTTAATTTTCGCTTAGAACTATCCCATTGCCATCAGTTGGTTGCGGTGGCATTTCCGAAACTAAGACGAGCTTATTAGTTATTCGAAACTTAAATACTAGTTACACTTTACGATATATGCTATGTCTGGTAGGGATTTCCTCTGCCTTAGCACAAGTCTCACAGGTCAAACTTCTAGTGAGGCAGAGAAAATCATTGTAAGTAAGTGATAGAAATATATCACTTTTTAGAAGTAAATAGATTAAAAAGTAGAATATTATAGAACGTAGAACAGACCGACAGATAATAATAGATAAAAACATAGATTAATTGATAGACAGATAGATAAAAACATAGATGCATGCTACTCATTAGGTTACGCGAATAACGCACACGAGCAAAACCCCCGTAGCTTTGCTGGTGTGCGTGTGTGTGTGTTTGTGTGTGTGTGTGTGTGTGTGTATGTGTGTGTGTGTGTGTGTGTGTTTGTGTGTGTGTATGTGTGTGCTTACCCTTAATCTTTGACAAAATATTTCAAAGGTAAAACGGCCATTTACGGATACTTAAATGACCACGAATTTTCAGGATTTGATTCCTTTGCATACTATATGCTATAATTATTCGTAATCTATAATTCTTTAATAATAATAATTAACGATTAGTTAGCTAACTAGTTACTATAGAGTCGGAATATCATCACATCGATAAAGATCATCAATTTTACGTTCCCAACTTAATATTATAAATGCAAATGTAAGCTTGTTTGTTACACTTTCACGCGAAAACTACTAAACCAATCATTATGAAACTTTGTGAACATATTTCTGAAGGTATTAAAAGTAACAAAGGATAATTTTAATGACTAGCGCGAGCGAGCCATGGGTAAAAGCTAGTTTTTAAATAAAACAATTTAATAGCAAACAGGCTGACTTCTCTTATGGTAAGAGGCAAAAACAGTTTAAGGCAATAAAAACTTGAAGTTTAACAAATTCTCTTTAAGCTCGTATCCCCGAAGTGGTAATCAGAGGTGCAACCACGGTATTCACGATTAGACGAATGTGAGAGGTGGCAAGCCTACTGCCAACGGAGTACATAACAAAGCCGAGACAACGTTGTTTTTATTTAAAAAAGTATCTTCACGCCCATATCCCCGAAGAGGTAGGCAGAGGCACAACCAGGACACCCACGACTAGCCGAAGATACTAATGCCCGATTTCACCAAGAGCCCCTATATTTCAGGGGACTTTTAACGTAGTTTAGGGTACTGTTTTGTATGGAAACAGTCCCGTAAGTAACGTTAAAAGGTCCCCTAAAGTATAGGGGCTCTTGGTGAAATCGGGCATAAGTCCCACAATGTGTAGGCGGCAAGCCTATCATCAACCGGGCACTTATCCTATCCCAAACAACATTTTTTTTATTAGAAAATTGGAAAAACCCAATTTTCTTTTTGTTGCCCGACCCGGGATTCCAACCCGGGACCTCATGCAGTCAAGTCCAACAACCGAACCGCTAGACCACAGAGGCGATAAAAAATGATAAGCACCGTTTATTTTCGTTACCGAAATTCAATAATGCCATTAACGACCGCCTCGTTGGTCGAGTAGCTAGCGTGCACGCCCAACTACATCGCCCTAAAGCGAGGCTCGGGTTCGATTCCCGACGGGATCAGCCATTTGTGTGAACATTTTTGATGTCTGCATTTCCGATTTTGGTTGTTTATTAAATTTATTCTGGTATATATTTTAGTATTTATATGTATTAGTATCGTTGACTAATACCCATAACACAAGCATATAATTTTGCTTACTTTGTGGTTAGATTCAATATGTGTGACTTGTCCAGGGATATTTATTTATTTAATTAGCAAATTAAGAATTAAATTTATTAACAATTCCAGTAAAGACGTTTAGTAAAACACGTGAGAAATCAGGGAGGGTTGCTAGTGCGATTTCACGTCCAATTTAAAAGTACAGTTCAAAGATACAGATCGTTAATTACATGCTGCTTTGGAATTCGCCAAAAAATAGCACGAACGCGATAACCTTTTTGGCTGCTATAAAATATTACGGCCGTATTCGAAGATTGCGTCTAAAGAGCTTTTTTCGAACAGTTTTAATTTTATCGTCGACTCTGTGGTCTAGCGGTTCAGGTGGACTTAACTTCATGAATTCCCGGGTTCGATTCCAGGGTCGAGCAACAAAAAGAAAGTATGTTTTTTCCAATTTTCTAATAAAAAAAATGTTGCTCGGGATTGGATGTGTGCCAGGTTGGCGATAGGCTTGCCACCTATCACATTGTTGGGCTCAGTGTCTTTTGCTAGTCGTGGGTGCCCTGGTTGTGCCTCTGCCTATCTATTCAGGGAAACTCACTTTTTAATTTTTTTTTTATTTTAATACAAGGGTTATTTTCTTACGTTGCAAAGCATAAAAGTTGATTTACCAAACAGGTATAAATGACAGTCGAATGTAGTAATTACAGAATCCAAAGATGTTTATGATGCGTCGTTATTTTTAGACTAGGATCTTACTGACCACCATACCCGTGCGTAGCAGATCACGATAACGGCAAGCACTGAAGTAATGGCGGCAGGAAGTAGAAAAGGTTTTCGAACGAGTTAAAGCAAATCTCTAATACATAATTTGGCCGAATCGTTGGCTCAGGGATTAGTGTAAGCACCTAATTGCACCTTATCCCCAACAGGGCACAGAGGTTCGATTCCCAGCGGAGGCAGATACATGTGTTGAAGATCTAGATATCTGCATTCCTGAGTCTGGATGTGTTTATTCCATTTATTCCAGTACATAAGTATTTCTATGTATTTACTAATGATACTTCATTTACTAACTCTAACACCAATAACACAAGCGTATAATATGCTTACTTTGGTATCCATTAGGTGTCTTAGTAGTCCAGCAGACTAACTGCAGTAATAATAATAAAGACGTTTTTCATTCACCGCCTTCAACTAATTTATTACTTTACAGGAAATGAATATAAGAAACAATATTGCAACTCATAATATTACGTAATACAAAATAAATAGGAAATACAAGTTAGGACCTTCACAAAACACATATATCAAGATAAAAAAATGCGTTTAAAAATAGCAGAGAGTGCTATTTCCGACACTACCGGTGTTTATCCACAAATACATGTATTTCGAGCGCATGACTCATGCGCAGTTCATATCGGAGATCGAATACAATGAAACGAGATCGTACTTTATCACGCAGGGCTGCTCAACTTTATATCACGTCCCGCTGCCGGCTGCACATGCATCACTCGGGCTGAGCACTCTGTTCGGCCCAAAATCGTCCGGTGAATTTATAAAAACCTCGCGGTTAGCAACATTTTAACAATTTAAAAAAAAAACATTCATCACAGAAAGTAACATTACAAGAGTGATGTAATAATTTTTTTTATTATACCTCTTCTACATTTTTCTCTACTCCTCTTAGTCACACAGCTTTGCGATCTCGGAGAGATTGGAGCTTACAAAAATTAGTATAAAAGATATGGCTAATTTACATAAATTGACTCACCAAAAACATTTTATGTAAAATATTGCTAAGACAACCATATAAGGTTTGCACTGTGAAAAAGATATCAGATCTCATGTAGAGTCAAGCTTTTGAATCTACATGGCCTAATTCTACTGACCCTAACTTCACAAATTCTACATATCAGTAAAAGCCATACCTTCGCCCTTTGTCTAACGTCGTGAAGGTGACGCAAATATTTAATGTTTGAAGTATGTAACTAAACAGCTAAGCCATAGTTTTTACTAACATATAGAATTTGTGAAGTTAAGGTCGATAGAGTTATGCCGTGTAGATCTAACTCCAAAGTAATCAAATTATATGCTTGTATTATGGTTTTCTGTCAACGAATTAATTACATACGAGTAAAAACTTAAATAGATAATGGAATAAATTTATTAAACACTAGCGAGCCGCCCCGGCTTTGCACGGGTATAAAATATACATGTAAACCTCCCTCTTACCTAGTTTTAAAGATTCAAGCATACAAAGGACATAGGCATAGAGGAAGCGACTTTGTTTTATACTATGTAGTGAAGCTCGACTCAGAAATGCATACCATCTAAATGTTCATCACACCAATGTCTACCTCCCTCAGGAGTAGAAGCTGAGCTTTACGGGTCTACCTACGGTGGCGTAACGTACATTACCAACGGGATGGTCAAAATCTATGAATCCACCAAAAAGTAGTTCTCATCTTGATACATGCATGACTACGTGCGGGCTACATGTTGAACAGCCCCGACGAACAATTTAAGTTGAGATCACTTATCAGCGTATTGGGGGACGTCTATGTGGGTTATTAAAAGGTCATAGACCTGCTGACAGCTAGTAACATTAACTTATTTCCAGACTGTTTAATAAGAAAACTTCAAAACAAATAAGTTGCATCTTGGAAAATTGCTTAAGCAGACTCTGAAACACCTAACTCCTATGCCTAGAACTGGGATTTACCCACTATTAAGTTAATCATTATCCGTCTTATTCATAAACGGAGATTAAAGTAGTCCGAGATTCAACCTTGTTTATAATCTTTATAACACTGTAATACAGACTTTAATATCACCTTAACTCTTCTTTAGACTTTGTCGATACTAATATTATAAGGAGGAAAGGTTTGATTTTTTTGTTTGTTTCAAATGAATAGGCACTGAAACTACCACGGATTGTAAAAATACTTTCACCTTTAGAATGCTACATTATCCCTGAGTAACGTGATGAGAGTTATTTCATCAAAATCGGTGCAGTTGAAGCCAAGTGACGCAGGCGAAGCGGCGTGAAACTGATAGTTTGTTAATCTTATTAACAAGTATGAACAGTATGAACCTAGGCCAAAATGATTTTTTTTTCTAAGGCTCGGCTTACGATAGGCTTAACAAACTTCTCCGCATATCCAAGCCTCATAGCGGCGGGGGGCTCAGTACTTAGGGTGTTCGGGTG
>NJDD01009255.1:40238-60192 GCA_002245505.1 Calephelis nemesis
ATTTTGGTATGGTTAGGGAATAATTTTGCACGAATTGCTTTATCAGTATGAAAGTACTATCATTTATGTGGTAGAATTCAATATTAATTTATTACACTATCGTACACAAACATGACAACATAAACAGTCGCGCCGTCTTATTCGCGCAAAAGCCCTGCGCTGTCTTACGTTTTTCGATCAGTTCATGTGTCCTGGCGCGAGTTTAAAAGGTTTTACCCATTCTAAAAACAGTGCGCAACGCCGCTAAAGAAGTTTTCACTTCAAAAAATTCTATTTAGAATTTATAAGAATTATAACCCGAAGAATCTAGAACTTTGGCTCAAAACTTCGCTTTGAAATAACTTACCCAGTGCCCTTTTACACTATTCTCTACACACACTCTTCTTTTTACACCCATGGTGTATCTTCCAAAAATTTATGATAATAATATAATAAAAACTAGCTAACCCAGCAGACGTGGTTCTGATACTTTTTTTGAATGTCATTTTAGTAGAAAAAAATTTGGGGTGAGTCACCCTTGTCACTTCGGGGTATGAAAAATAGATGTTGGCCGCGTCTCAGACCTGCTCAATATGCTCACAAAATTTCATGAAAATCGGTAGAGCCGTTACGGAGCAGTTGAATCACGCACACAGTGACACGAGAATTTAATACATTAGATATTATGTTATTGTTATATTATGCCCTTAAAAAATAACTTATTGCTTTTCATTTCATGTTATGTGTTTTAAACAGCTACGAGTATCAACGGTAACATTAATAGCTTGTAGTATTTTAACACGAATTATTTTCGATTTACAGAAATACTTATTACGATTTTATATTATGATGATTAGTGATTACTATATTTTTTTTAATTTTGTCGGCATCTATTCAGCACTTTCGACTACAAAGATTCAAAAAAGTCATTTTTGGAAGAAAACTGTAAGCAATAGAAAGAATATACAATCATAAATATTTCTGAGATTTAACAAAGAATCTACAACACTAGCAAAGAAAAAAAACATCTTATTAGACACACAAAAAGCATGTAAATCCACCGAAGGGTGAAGTACACGCATTGTTAAGTTTAAAGAGAGATTTTGTACCTTTTGTTTAGCTTTCATTGTAAATTCAAATTACATACAGCGTACATAGAAAAATACATATAAAATACACCATGTTTTAAATTTTAACTATGTTTAATAAAAACAGCCATGTTTGGGCCATTTTAAAATTTACCGCCTCGTTTGTTGAGTCGCTAGCGTACACGCCTAACTACATCGACCAACCGCGAGGCTCGGATTCGATTCCCGACGGGGGCAGGCATTTGTGTGATGAACATTTAGGTGTCTGCATTTCCGGGTCTGGGTGTTTATTAAATTTATTCTGGTATCTATTTAAGAAATTTCTATGTATTAGAATCGTTGACTAACACCTATAACACAAGCATATAATTTTCACCGCTTCCTCTGTCTCTATGTCCCTTTGTATGCTTAAATCTTTAAAACTAAGCAACGGATTTTGATGCGGTTTTTCTTAATAAAGTAATTGAAGAGGAAGGTTTATATTTATATTTTATAACACGTGCGAAGCAGGGGCGGGCTGCTAGTACAGTATAACAGTACACAAATAGTAGCAAGTAGTAAGTGTATACTTTTACTGTACCATAGCACGTAGAAAGGGCGTATACATTTAGAAAGCGGATCACCAGCGCTTGTCGGTAATAGTGCGTGATGATAGTCCGTAACTAGCAAGTCAGTTGAACCCGGACCTCAGGTCGTTATGCCAACACAGGACCATTAAACCACAGAAACGATGAAAATGTATATCTGGATATATAAGATTAAATTTTTTTTTTAATTAAATCAAATGTTTTGCAATTTGGGACAAAAAATAACGTCATCATAATTTATTATGATAAAGCAGGACAGATTATTTTTGTGAAATGGCTAACCGCGAGGTTTTTACAACTACACCGGGCTATTTTGGGCCTAGCAGAGTGCTCAGCCCGAGGTATAATTATTTAAATGTATTGGAGTGTAACCTACAACGCCAGCAACAAGGGCTGTCCCCGGGAGACCGTACCTCGACTTGGTGCTGCGTTCTGGTTATTGGGTGGACTTGATGGAGGAGCAGTGGCGGCTCGTCGCTTGGCGTTAGGCGCCGGGCGCAAGGGAGATCTTCGTCACCGAGACCGGCGGCGACGGTGTAGAGTTATGCATATTGTTTATTAAATAGTATAAGTCAAGGTGTTGGTTACTACAAAGACTCATATACCTAAAGTAGGCCGTCGATTTTACTGGTGAACTCTTACCCCCTTACTAAAAAAACTTACGCGCCCTTTGATCTGGTGTGTAACTTCACTTTTGCCAACAATAAATGAAGTTACACGCCAGATCACTTACCACTTAGGCTTTCGGTCATTAACACCGTGATATCTGAACAGGTGGTAAAATCTTGCGACTCGCCCGGATTGGTACCACCGCCTTACCTATTCCTGCCGCTATAATGTCAGTAAAGTAAGGTATATTTCAGTGTTTGTTTATTGTCTTCTTTTCCCACATTGTCTCGCAATTTTTTTTTCTTATACAATATTTCCTTGTAATATAAATTAATCCGTGGGACAATTTAGTGTACCATGTATTTAACTTGCCATTATCTCCATCTTGAAGCTGACATCTTTATTTTTACTATTTCTTTTAAAATAGTGGCGGTTTATTTAGGTATTTAGCTCTTGTTGTTACAATAGATCCATGCAATGTAAACATAGAATTTGTGAGATATATGCTCAAATAAAAATCAGTGATATTTATTATAATACTGGTATTCTTACTAATAAAACTTACGCGTCTTTTGATCTTTTTTTTATGATATTGGAAGGCAAACAAGCAGACGGATTTCCTGATGGTAAGAAACTCACGAAGCCCAGGGACACCAAAGGCGATAATGGTGCGCTGCCAACCTTAGGCCGAAGGCCTCGAGCAAAATTAAGTTTACCGGCTACCTTATCCTCCGAACCGGAACACGTCAATGGCAAGTACTGACATTTCGCTGGCAGAAGTAGGCAAGTCGGTAATACCAATCGGGCGTGTTGCTGTGAACCTCGACCACCTAGTAAAATGTCCCTGTGTAAGTGATGGTAAGCCTATGGTCGCCTTTTACGAGCTGCCTGTCAGAATAGTCTATACTACAAAGGATACCGGAAAAACACGGATTTACCCGTGTTTTTCTACTTAATATACTTTCTTAATATACAGTTCTTATCTGCTAAATTTCGTTATGATCGGTTCAATGGAATCGGCATAAATCGCGGTCAGGAAGGATACAAACACAAAAATAAACAGACAGAAAAAAAATGGGTAATTCTAAATACATAAACAATCTCCTTCACCATAAGGTGTCATAAGGTTGTGTTACAGATATAAGATTAAATAATATTTTAATTATTTTAAGTGTGATAATATTATCTAGTATTGAAAAGTGTAGGTATTCATTTATATCACATTCATTCGATTGTACTTCCACCCAGCGCCAATACTCACGGATCGATATGCTGAAAAATTCCAATTTGCCCCGTTTAACGTTGATCTTAACGTACCGTGTGCACTAGCCTAACACCGAGCGTTTGGGCGCGTTAGAAGTAGGGCGACTTATTAAATTACAACTCACATAACAGGAAGAGACCGGAAAATCCATTACTGGCTTCGAAACAGAGAGACGTAAGTGCGGTGCCGACAGACCCATTTTGTAACACAAAATGCAACGAGCTAAATATTTACAAATTAGAATCTATAATATAAAAATGAAGCACTAAATGTGTTGGTAAGTCCGTAACTTTCGAACGACTGGACCGATTTGGCTTATTCTTTTTTTATTGTGTTAGTTATTATCAGGAAAAGGTTCTTATGGAAAGAAAAAAAGGGAAAGTATTAGGGAAAATGGGAAAATAATACTTTATTTTTTTCTATACTAAACGGGTGAAACGAAGTTCGCCGGGACAGCCAGTATAGTATCAAACTAGCAGTTGTTTGCGATTTCGTATAGACGATTAAGGTGACTTTTATTAGTGATGGTAAAGACAAACTTTACCGAAGTAATAGATATCGAAAATGTTGAGCCGGCATGTAAGCATTTACACAGAATTTGATAAAAAATCAGTTTAGTTATTTTTAAGTGAAAAGAACAGAAAAATCGACAAAAAAATTAATAGCCCTCGTATACGGTTGCGCATCCTGTACCTACGTAGATAGGTATTAAAAGTATTTTAAGTACAGATTAAGTTTCAATACTTTTTTAATAATATTTATAGATATTTTATATCACATAGGCAGATGTTCGGCGTGGGATCGTTTTAGACATTTTAGTTCTTACCAACAATGCTAGACAAACGCCCGTTGTCGATTGTTCCTAATATCGTGACATTAACTAGGGGGTACAGTTCGGTGACGACCTGCCTGTGGATTCTGTCATCACCTTACCTATTCCCACCAGCATAACGTGAGTGCTCGCCACTGTCGTACTGCAGTGGATCTTGAGAATATCGTAGCCGATAAATTTACATAAAAATGAACTAATTTAGAGCCAAATTTAATTTTAAATTTTAAATTTATCGCCTCTGTGGTCTAGCGGTTCAGTTCTTGGACTTGACTGGATGAGGTCCCGGGTTCGAATCCTGGGTCGGGCAACAAAAAGAAAATTGGGTTTTTCCAATTTTCTAATAAAAAAAAATGTTGCTCGGGATTGGAAATGTGCCCGGTTGGCGATAGGCTAGCCACCTATCACATTGTGGGACTTAGTATCTTCGGCTAATCGTGGGTGCCCTGGTTGTGCCTCTGCCTACCCCTTCGGGGATATGGGCGTGAAGATACAAATTTAATTTTAGACAACTTTGTGCCAACCAAATCAACAAAACTATCTGTTAAAAATTCGGGACAATTTAACACGGCAGCGTCACGCCAGAACCACAGAACCCACGAAACATTAAACGTAGCGGTTAATTGAAGTAAACCAGATGTTGAACGCTGCTATTTATATACGAGGAACCGACTTACCGACAGATTGTCGACTGAATTGTAGCCGCAAATCACGTAGCCCATCATTCGGTTAGGCATTTTATCGTAGACACTTGCACATCACTAGCACTAGTACATAATACTTATAAAATAATCACAAATCATCAAACTGACGTAACTTCACTTATGAAGCTAATAGCTTCAAATACATAAGCCAGTTACTTATCACTGGAAGTTATTACACAGTAAGCTAGAAAGAAACTTATTACAATCTAGATTTTAAATTTAAGTAATTAAAACCTTAAGGCACTTGCAGACTGGGTGTTCTACCTAACTACGAAATACTTAGTAAACTAAAATATTTTTTTTTAGTTGGTTTTAATCATTTCAACTAAAAGTGTTTTCAGTTGTTAAAAATAATCAACACGTTTTAGTCATGTGAGTTCCAACTCAATTTGAATAAAACGTAAGTCTTAAAAATAGACTTAATAATGTTATTTTTGTGTAAAAATTACACTAATAGAAGAATTTACACTTTTAGTAAGAAATACGATAAAATGTCAAGTATTTTTTAATAAAGCTAGAAGCTGATACTTAGTCAATTACAGTTTTAATTAATTAATTCACAATCAATATTATCACTACACTTATCTATCACTTGGGTGTCCATTACTCTTTTAAAATTAAAAATTATCGTTATAGAATAAGTGATTGAAAAAAAGTTTTGTTATTCACTTAGACAACCATTGCGGTTTTTACGCGTCTGCGGAAGAAGTTTCATTCACTAGGTCATCCGTAGTACTTCTTTGTAACACAAAACTATTGCACACTTATCCATAACTTCATCCATTGCTGGTTTTCTAAAACTACACGATTTTTTTCAGTGCCGAACGCGTATCTTAGACAAAACAATTGGCGAGTATCAATCCGTCGTAAGACGCCTACCGTCATTCACGGTCTGTGTGAGACTGATTACAGATGAACCATTTGTGTCGAAATAATTGCCTTTGATTCTTATTCCCTTTGAATAAAGTTCAAATGTCAATGTACTTATACTTAAATTACATGGCACAAGTTAATCCCTTGTGTATTATGCGCCGCACACACCACACCAGTGAGATAACGCGTGAGACATACCGAAAGCTTTGTCTTAATCAGGACAGTTGAAAATTTAAAAATTAAGTGTTCTCTATGTACCCAAAACACTTAAGATAAGATAGTATTAGAATAGAGTTAAGCACTAAAAATGTTAAGTACCCACATACAGCTTATAAAATACTACGCTTAGTTTTTAAATGTCAAAATTGTTATGTTTCTAAAAAAAAAAAAAAAAGAAAAATTTTATGTAGTTTGTAATTAAATTCCCCTTAACCCTTTTATATAGTAACTTATATCTATGTCATGGACATGGATGTATACATAAATATTTCGATCATCTTTACGAGTCCGTCAGATATATGATTGAAATCACTTTAAAAGTTTTTATAGTCATAGAAATCCGACTTAAACGTATAGGTTTATGCATCATTTTATCTCAATCGGAATTAAATTATTTAAAATTGTATTATAAGATTTGAATTTAAAACACAGTTTATCTGTCTTGTAAAATAAAAGCTAAAAAAATAGGAAAAAAGGATATTACGTCCTAAGGGAGATGAAATAAGAAAAGATTCAGGTCACAGCTAATTGTTGGTAGATAGGAAGCCGGGGCTAACAAAAGTACGACCATAGGCTGCCTGGTATTCATCCTCACCATACTTCAGATAAATCCAGACAGTTTAAGGTTAGTTTAAATTTAAATATAAATAAATTTATTTGTATACAACACACGATCAGAACGCTCGGGTACCATCCGAAAGTGGTATCAAAATTGTCCGAATGCGTTTGTATGAAAATGTGAAGGAAGCTATACAGGTTTGTCAGGGTCGTGAGGTTTTGCACTCAATACTATCTGCCTTACCCGTAAGGGACTTGGTGTGAAGATATGTTGTAACACAGGGGTTCCATAATTTTTAAATACAACTGAACAGTCACCAAATGACTCTTACTTATCTCAAAACTTAAGTACCTACCCATTATCACCGCCGCAAAGACATTTCGAGAGAACTCTAATATTTTTTTTTACGGAACCCACTTTACGATTCGCTGCACTAAACTATCAAATCTCATCTAATGCATAATAATAAACTACGCGCCCCATTACCTTGTTTCCAAGCTACGAGTATTATAATTTTACACGGCATATTTCATGTTCAAACGTCATAAAACAGTATATAAAAATAAAACAATAAAGCGGACAAACACAACAAAGATAAATTAACAATTAATTGTATTGACTATCAATAAAGACTATTGCCCGCGGTTTGGCCTGCCACTTGCAGTCTGCTGTGATGACTGATGACTTTTCACTATCTAATACACAAAATTCTCGTGTCACGATGTGCGCGATTGAACTCCAAAACGGTTCAACCCGTTCTCATGAGGTAATCCACTTTGAGCACCCAGTTTTTCGGCACCTGTACATTCGGCACCTAGCCTAGTCCACTTTGAGCTCCTATCCTATGGAAGCGGATGACTGAGCAGGTCTACCTATACATAGACCTGCAGCGTGTTAGGGTAGAGGACCAGTCACCGCTCATCCAATGCAGTATGTGCCTAGGGTATGGCCACAGTAGGAAGCTGTGCAAGGAAACCTCCCAGAAATGTAGTCATTGCGGAGGGGCCCACCTCAGAGCGAAGTGCACCGAATGGAAAAGCAGCATGGTACCAACATGCTGCAACTGTTCGAGTGCTAAGCTTGAAAAGGTGGACCATAACGCCTTCAGCAATGACTGCCCCATTAGGAAAAAATGGGAATCCTTGGCACGAGCAACCATAGCGTACAGCTGAGGCCACCCAGAGCACATTATACTAGGGAAACATATACATTAACACAAAACATAACCACACACATATACATACAACTACACAACAATACATAGTATACACACATACACACACACACCTAGTAAAACAATGGATACCAAGTTCATAAGAACTTGGCCCATTACCCGCACAATAATAGCAAAACATGCAAACAACATACACAAACCACACAAATATCACACAAACTACGCAGGCAAACAACATTCTAGGCACTATATACTTTTATATAGTTACCGAGAAAATAGCACGCCAAATTAGCAAATAAATAAACAATTTACAATAATACAATTAATTACTGTTTTAAACCAATATATGTTTACAATTATTATACAAATTTTGTCACTTATTTATATTTTAAATTATGCATATTATATACAGCTATTATTAGATAATTTTGTAGAAAAATAGAAATAAATTAAGCAATAAAAATAAATAGAAATAAACAGAAGAAAGAAGAAGAAGACAAACAGAAGAAAATTATTTATACCCTGGTATCACAAAATATGTAAACCCTTAAAGAAAATAAAATAAATAAAAAAAAATAATAAAAAAAAGATAGGTACACAAATTAGATAGGTGGGTATCCCCCCACAAATAGAAAGCAAGACGAAGCACGAAAGAAAGATATAGTATGAAGTATGATAGAGAGATCCGTGAGAATGATAGAACTGGTATGAATGGTAAAACCTAGTAATACAAAGGCATTGCTCTCCCATGGCAATGGAATTAGATGGTTGCCAATAAATGGCAACCGAATAAAAAAAAAAAAAAAGTCCACTTTGAGCACCAACTGGTATTTATGACAGGTGCGCAAAGTCCATTTGTGTCTACTTTCAGCACCTACAATACAGGAGGCTATTGCTGGCCGCTCATGTTTGTTCGAAAAGATTATATTAAATAAAACATATCGATTAAAGTCACTTGTGTACGTGTATTAATTTGAAAATATACTTTTGTAAACGCAAAATATGTCAATGCGATATACATGAAGTTGAAAAAACAATAAACATCCCTGTAAAAAATATTAACCTAAGTTTAAATTTAACACGGTATTTTTGACTAACAAAAAATATTTTAATCACTTTTCCACTGCAGCTAAAATTTTCTAAGTATTGAAAATTGCATTCAAATTGCTTAATCGATAACTAAGTACTAACAAATCTTATGCGCCCGTTGATCTGTGTTTAACTCCACTTTTGCTAACAAAAAATGAAGATACACTTACACACCAGGGTGCTGATTATGTATCTCAGTTTCCAACTCAAAATGGAAAAGTGTACATCAAATGACGTGTTTTATATTTGCTGTCTCCATTGTATTTCTGTTGGTCACTGGAGACAGCAAATATAAAACACGTCATTTGACAGCTATTTGTTGTACACTTTTCCATTTATTTGGCCACTGAGATACATAATCAGCCCCCTGATCAACGCGTAAGTTTTAATAGTAAGGGGGTAAATGTATAGATACAAGTTCGATGCACATTAACTGCGCAATGAAATGCTTATCAGCAAATGCTGACCAGGTTCCGAAACCCATCGGGTTATCTCAGTATCGCGGTGGCGTTAATAAAACTGACGCATTTACTGCCCAAATATCAATACCGCAATAAACATATTTATTGTATGTAGGACAGTATTGTACAATTTATGACAGACAACAAAGCTATTGTTGACTAATATTACGTCTAAGAAATAACTGTGCCATAGAATTGCTTCGTACTGAATTGAACGATTCGGAGTTCACGGGCAGAACCCTGTAGGTTTTGATGTTTTTTTTAATAATATCGGAAGGCAAACAAGCAGACGGATTTCTTGATGAAAATTCACGCCGCCTAGAGACATCAAAGTTGCTAATAATGCGTTGCCAACCTGAGGCCGCGATGTTAGGCCTCGAGCAAAAGTAATTTTACCGGCTACCTTGCCCTCCAACCGGAACACGTCAACAGCAAGCGTTGACGTTATGGCGGCAGGAATAGGTAAGGCAATCCGGGCGAGTCGCTGCAAAACTCTACCACCTTGTAGGATGTCACGGTATTAATGACGGTGAGCCTGAGCCTGTGCCTGGCGGGAAGGCAGATGGTCTATTCTGCAAAGGAGCCCGGACCAACATGGGGAAAATGAGATCCTTGCGAGTTTCAAAAATGTAATGGAGGTACCACGCGTTCCTGAGAAAAAGGGTCACGGCAGTGTTACGTTTTCTTCCTTTCGAGGTAGGAAACGGAACCCTAAATCAAATGAAACAATTTTGTAGTTTGATGAATAAACAGACCTATAAAGAAACTTATAAACAAGCACTTCACAGGTTTGGAGCAATGCCTTGAATATGTGAGGCTTCCAAGAGGGGGGAAAGATCAAACCAAATCTCACTTAACCTTAAATGGGGTAAAAAGGAAACGAAACCTCTTTGCGAAACGTTAACCTCTTCTCTAAAATATGAACAAATTCCTCCAGAACTCACTGTGTTCCTAGTCTACTTTCTGAACAATTTGAAATTGCTCAATTTTTAATGTATTTACACTATATAAAAGTATACATTTCGAAAAATCTCACTCCAGACTTGAGAATAATGTTGCGCCAAAACTCACGATCTCTCGCTAACGGAATGGAGCATCAGAGAATCAGTAACATACATATCTTCACGCCAAGTCCCACATCCATCCCACAAACACAGAATTATGCAAAGCGAGTCTAGCTTTTTGACTCAAAACCTCACTTTGAAATCAGTTAAAAATGCCTAAACAACAAAGGGACGCCTACTGGGTACAATTTAAATATTCATTAGGTTTTGAATAATATACCAATAGTAAAATTTTCCTTTTATATTATTTTAAGATTTTATGTAACATTTTTGAATTTTATGGCATATAGTAACATTATTTTAACGACCGCATAATATTTTTCCGCCAGCTAAAAAACCTCGAACGGGTAAATAAATAATTTTCATCTAAATGTCTTACCTGTTTTTTAAACGCATCGAAACTAATAATAGTTATTTTCTCATTGAGCAATTCGATGAAACATTTCGCATTATATATAATAGACCTTTCTGACATGACATTTTTAATCAATGTGTTCCGAGGAATCTATATATTAATACGTGATGCCAAAACTCTGGACCCCTTTCTACGAAAATTGCGCGGACGCAGGAGCATAAAATTTGGCACACTTATAGTTTATGTGTAGAAGAAGTGCAGAACGCTAATATTTTTTAATAAAAATGCTTATAAAGTACATAAAATCAATATATAACATGTATATGTATACACACACAAATATATTGATGATATGGATGAAAGATCACAGATGGCGCACTAAAAAGTTTGGAAACAAAGTAGTTGGTCTTGATAAATGAAGATGGCGTCCTTATCACAGAGATGTTAAAATTTATTATGGTCGAATTTCGACCAACGGGCTACCACTAGTAGATTTAAGTACGTTGAAATGTCATGTACAAACTAATCCAACAGCACAGAACGTGTTTCGTCTCTTTCTATTACCATCGTTGAAAGAAGATAGCGATAACTTAAAATTAGTTCAGTATGTGCGCACTAAAATTACCACCAATAGCAAATCAAAGATGTCGTTTTTCATCATTCGCGGATGAGAATGCGAATAATCGTTTTTTGTTCCCAAACTTGGCGCCAATTATCTATGGCTTGTTAACAGTTTCAAAGAGGTGCGTTCCATTTGTAGTTTGCTGAGTCGATACGAACGACATCTACCGACCGAAATATCATCCTGCTCGCACCGGTCTTTTCACAAGTGAATTTTGAGGTAAGATTGTGATTACCTATTTACAACTGATAAGAATTTATTAAAAAAAATGTTTTTGTTTATTTACACACATTGCATTATACAGTTTGTGTTTAAAAAAGAAGTTCCAAAGAAAATTTGATTGTTCAACTTCAATACCCAAAGTAAAGTAAAATGTGTTAATAAAAAATAGCAAGGCTAATGTGTTAATAAAGACTGATATTGTGATATTACGAAGTTAATTTACATTTTCTTGTTTTAAAACATAAAAAATAAATGTATTTAGTTTTATCAACCTACTATCTTCAAGTTGTTTTTTTTATAATTTTCATATTCGCAAAACATTCGCAGAAGTTTGCGAATGCGAATACGCCAAAAAATATGAATATCCGCGAATGCGAATATTCCTTACATCACTAATACCAATTACGGCTAGTCGAAGCAGGACGATACCACCTAACCTTAGTGTTCTTGTAAAAAATCCATTAATCTAAATTGCTCAGATTATAATAATTATCAACGCTACAATAGGTAAAAGCAAATCCGCAGTTTATCTAGAGCAGGGGTGGGCAAATTACGGCCCGCGGGCCGGATCCGGCCCTTGAGAGTTTTTAATCCGGCCCGACGAGGGTTTTTTTTGGAAAATATATGAACCTCCTTAAAAAAATTAATGGACAAAATGTTAAAAGACTATTGAAATTTTAACAATTAAGGTACTGAATCGATAGTTCAAACATATATATTGCGTATTTCATATGTTAAGACTTCATAAATAGATTTTATTTTAATAAAGGATTGTATAATAAGATAAAAAATGCCTTATGTTATCTTTATACAACGTTTTATAATAGTATTATTTACTGCTATTTTTAGGTGTTTTAATAAACCGGCCCGCCTCAAGATTAGTTATAATTTACTGGCCCGCCACTACATTTTTTTTTACTTACCGGACCGTGGTCAAAAGAATTTGCCCACCCCTGATCTAGAGTATAGCGTCAAACAGGTCATCTAACATAAATATGAATGTGGTGTTCTGAGACTGTATATAGGTCGTAACCTCGATACATCTACACCACAGTTCACCTCCAACATGATGCATTCTATTGGTCAAGTATCTGCTGCGCAAAATAGTATGTTTCACCTCTTTGGTTGCAAATAGGTACAAAAATTAGTCTACAGTGTAGGTACTCGTTGATATTTAACTTATATACATATCTTTATATATTTATTCTTCTGTGAGTGTGTATGTCACTGAACTCCTTCTAGACGACTGAACCGATGTCGATGAAACATTTTGTATGTGTTCTAGGGAATTTGAGAATGGTTTAGATTCACAATTTGGTAACCTGGAAAATGTTTTTTTTTTAATTAGTTTTTAATAATAAGTAGTTGTTGATTTTAGAAAGTTTCACATCGCATCCGACAGACTGCGCTGCTGTCGAAGCATTAATGTCAAGCGATACGAAGTTTGATGGGTTAGCAGCTAATTATATCTATATTACAAAAATAAGTATTTATCTTCAAGCCCATATCCCCAAAGCGGTAGACAGAGGCACAAAAGCACAAGCACTAAGCCCCACACTGTGATAGGTGTCAAGACTTTCTCCAACCGGGCACATATCCAATCCCGGGAGGCGTTATTCTTATAAGAAAATTGAAAGTACACATTTTCTACTTTGTTTTATGGGATCTCCAGAAGCAAAGCCTCCGTGCCGCCAAAAAACAGAGGCAATAATAATATAATATTTATTACCTTGATCAACGTATCGCGCATGGAACAATTTTGCCAATATTTTTTTAAATCCCCGATTGTTAAAGAGGGGTGTTACAAGTTTGGTGTGTCTGACTTTGGCATGAAACCAGTGTGTGTTTGAATGGAAGGACCGATTTCAATGCGTTTTTTTTTTTGAAAGCTGACGTCGAGATCGAGATAGTTCTTACACTAGTACAAAGTACAAACATCTAGGTTTTGTCGGAAATTTAAAAAAAGCTAAACATTAAAAAATTAACGAACATATAAATTTTACATAACTGCCAGTTAATTGACATTCAAATAATCATTGCTCCAACAGTACAACTAGTAATCAGTAGAGTCGGCTAGTAATAAATAAATTTATTTGTGTGGCATATATATACATCACCTCTGTTGTCTAGTGGTCCGGCGTCGGACTTGACTTCTTGAGGTCTTTGTTTCGATACCGGGTCGGGCAACGAAAAAGTTAGAAAATGTATACTATCAATTTTCTAATAAAAATTATGTTGTCCGGGATTGAAATGGTATGTGCCCGGTTGGCGATAGGCTTGCCACCTATCACATTGTGGGACTCAGTGTCTTCGGCTAGTTGTGTGTGACCTGGATGTGACTCTGCCTACCTCTTCGGGAATATGGACGAGAAAATACTTTACATACATACAACTCTCCCTAATGTTTAAGGTTCTACCTGTGCAAAATGCGATAGGGAACAAGTTCGGTTTTCGTACAAACTTATTTGCCTGGTATACAATAAAGTTCAAATAAATATTAGATGGTATAAAAAGTAGTCAATGGCTACATTATTTTAAGTAATATTGTTAGTTTCTTAATATGAGTAGCCATTCATACAAATATATGACATACACAGAGACATTGAAAAGACGACGGTCACATAAGCACAATACTACTGCCATGTTTTGTGCTCTGGTCTTTGTTATTTAACATTACTTTTATGTCGCCTCTGTGGTCTAACGGTTCAGTCGTTGGACTTGACAGCATGAGGTCCCGGGTTCGAATCCCGGGTCATGCAACAAAAAGAAAATTGGGTTTTTTCCAATTTTCTAATAAAAAAAATGTTGCTCGGGACTGGAAATTTGGCCGGTTGGCGATAGGCTTGCCACCTATCACATTGTAAGACTTAGTATCTTCGGCAAGTCGTGGGTGACCTGGTTGTTCCTCTGCCTGCCCCTTCGGGAATATTAGCGTGAAGATGCTTACTTTTATGTAGGTATACTTTTATTTCACCTACAACAACAGCTAACAAATTTTAACTGTTTTACATACACTAAAACTTATATACATAAATACGTAATTATGAGAAACCGTTTATTCCACCAACAATAACTTGAAATAAAATGAACTAGGAACGTATATTTTAAAATAAAGGTGTAGTTATAATTTTATGCAAATAACAAAAAAAATGTTTTTATATCTATATTTACTAATGTAATATTAGCTAGTAGTAATAATGGTTCTTATATTTATTAGTTATTACAAGCGCCTTCGCACGCGTTTCCAAATAATCCTATGTTACTGTTAATACCTTCAAGAATAGGCGTACAAACTTTTGTAATTATTGTGTTAGTAGTTTAGTAGTTTTCGCGTGAAAGTGTAACAAACAATCTTACATTCGTATTTATAATATTAGTATAGATATCATATACTTAGCAACCCAGTGCCTTTATTACAGTGGATATGATGCATCACTTGAGTGTCTTTTTCGAAATATACAACTAGGTGGTAGAGTTTCGCAACGACTCACCCGGATACCTACCTGACCACCACCACTGCCTTACCTATTCCTGCCGCCATAACGTCATGAAGTGTTCCGTTTTGAAGGGTAAGATAGCCGGTAAACTTACTTTTGCTCTAGACCTAACATATCAGCGTCAGGTTGGCAACGCATCATTACCACCTTTGGTTTCTCACCATCAGAAAATCCGTCTGTCCAATATCATAAAAATAACTATAAATCCAGCCAAAATGGCGTACGACGGAAATCGTTACCCATCGATAACAAGCACCATCTCCGGTGTAACAATAGATTTATATTATGTAACAGTCACGATGGTAGCTTTCTAAGCAGCCTCGTGATCGACCATTATTCACCATACAATACATTAAATGTCGAAGTCACGACACGACTAAATCCATTGTGTTGTAAATAGAATAAGGTGTTTATGGATTAACGACCAAAGATTACGTTCTGCGATTTCAGACTATAGTCGCACTTTTTATTATTAGAAACGTATTTCAAACAAGGTATAAATCTAGCGCTACCGTCGTTCCACCCGTTCAGTTTGTACGCTAAATCTTAAAAATTGTTTTTCTTAGTTTCCTCGCAGACGAACGGGATAAAAAGTATTCTATCGTGGGCTTCATTTTCAAACCTTGTAACTCCAAAATTTTCGAAATGTTGATTTTAATGTCGTCTTGTAAAAAATATATTTATCTATCTAGTATAATTAATATATCATGTTTACAACAAACATAAGCATTTATAATTTTTAATGTAAAATAAGTTGTTTGTCTATTTTTTTATTGTTAGTTATTTAATAAAACAGTTTTTTCTTCCTCCTGTAAAATTTTACCAAATGGAGATACGGAGTTTGAAAATTAAGCCAGCGCTATGTCAGTCTCCTAGTGTTAAGCCCCGAATTGGCCGAAAATTGATAGGTAGGTATCAGTATCAACTTTTAGCCAAATCGGTTCAGCCCTTCTTGAGTTATAAATAGTGTAACTAACACAACTTTGTTATTAGTTTGTTGTTGTTAGAAATAGATTAAGGACAGTATACACGACGGCAAGCCTATCGCCAACCATGCACACATCTAATCTATATCGATAACATATCGGTCGAATCGAGCAACGTTTTTTTATTAGAAAATTAGAAAAACCAAATTTTCCCGTTTTTTGTTGCCCGACCCGGAAATCGAACCCGGGACCTAATGCAGTCAAATCCAACACCTAGACCACAGGACCACTGAGGCGACCTATTATTACAAACTATCAAATATTCTAAAGTTAGTTGTAACAATTTTGCTGTGTTAACAAATTTGATATTACAACAGAAGCAAAATGTAGGTTTAAGCCGCCATGTAAAATAGAAACGCATTTGAAGTGGCACTATAATATGTCTTGTAAGATTTTATTTCATAAACATAAATAAAACGCACGAATAAAGAATGCAAAAACACAAATAATTAATTATAGTACATATAAACCAACTGGGAAGAGCATGTAACGCTGAAGCCTTAATGCTCTAATAACAGAATACAGAATGTCACAGAAAAATAAAAAAAAATTGTTAATACGAAATACGTAGCACACTCGTACTTCGTAAGTATCAGTTAAGTCGTGGTTTGAATGTCGCTGATGTGAATAAATCCTACATATCTACGGCGATTTACCTATTGTCACATGTCGACTGTGTACTCACTGTCAATATTAAACAACTTTTGCAGAGAACACAACACGGTTGTGATTTTTATGTACCTACCTACATACCTACATCTATCTTCTCTTCTTTTGTTTAAGTCAATCTTTGTTTAAGTCAATAGCAGAAGATCTTTTTTAATCGACCCAAACAGTTACATTTTTTAATTGCTGATAAAACCTAAAGAATAATTTTTAGATCTTTTTTAGGAGCAGCTAAAAAGTAGAAAGATATCAACTCGGCTGAATTTTTTGCGTCTGATTTACACATATCATCGTCGGCTTTATGTGGAGTTCCATTGTACATATACTATTTTTGGAGATAAGGCCGCCATTGTGTATCTTATTGTTTAAGTTTTATTTGATGTATTTGTAATTTCTCTGTGTTTGGTGTACAATAAAGTAATATATATACTAATATTATAAAAAGGATAACTTTGAATTTTTACGCGCGTAAAGATATACACAGGTCACTGTAATTATTTCTAGTCTTCTTTATTACTTACTAGCAGTTTCACGCAGCTTCGCCTGCGTAACTTGGCTTCTACTGCAACGATTTTGATGAAGCAAATGCCTATGTCACATATGGATAATGTAGCATTCTAAGGGTGAAAGAATTTTTGGAATCGGTCCAGTAGTTTCGGAGCCTATTCATTTCAAACAAACAAACAAAAAATCAAACCTTTCCGCTTTATAATATTAGTATAGACCATAAACATACAGGAGATGATTGCGCCAAATTTCAGAACCGCGACGATGTGTGTAGCGTTTGCCCGTGTGGATAATGGGGAAAAATGCTGCAAAAGCATCTCACTCATTTAATTTTTTAAAAAACCTATTTAATTAGTCTGCCTATGGAACTACATAATTTCACCAAAATCTGACGAGTGGCTTAAACGAATAACGTTTATTTGATTACGGCGAAAGTATAATATATTAACTTAAGAACAAAATGTTGGTGCAAAGGAAAATGATGTCGGGTTATACAGTATTAATGCATTTATTAATGCTGCCTAGTCGGCAAGTGGCTGATGAAGTAAGTCTTTTACATTAAAAGTTTGACTACTTTTTTACGTTATAGAGCTGTCTAAGCAGTAAGTTATAAAGACCGGCAGAAAGGCAAATGAGTAAGGCGGTGCGGTGGACACTAGATAATATAGGGTGTTTTTCTGGCAGGAATCTAGTTCACTGGTTCTTGGTCATATCACAGAGGCTGGCATAAAAAAATATCAAGAGATCTTTCGAACGCAGTCATTGGAAAAAAGTCATTAGGGTCTATTCTGGGATACGATCAATCACACACTTTTTTAATGTCATTAATTAAAGTCAAGTGTCTTGTGTAGAATATACAGTCTGCCTAGTATCGCATAAGAGGCGAGCATAGTTTAAATGTATGTTTACCATAAGACCCATGGTCGGTCTTTGTCGGAACTTGTTCAGGAAGGGATCCACAACCTTAATCCTGTCGGCTTAAGGACAGTGTTCGGCACTGATGTATCCCTATCTTGAGCGTAGGGTGATCGGTAGACTTGCACATAAGGCTTAAAAACTCCGTCCTAGCAACATAGACGCACCTATAGCATTTGGTTTCTATAGGCAGCGGCTTTTTTCCTAATTCTTATCATCAGGAGCACTATGTGTGTCTGCTTATTGTCACATAAAAATAAATAAATGTCCTTACCGACTAGAAGACTTAAGTATCAATTTGTCACGAGCAGTTAGAAAATATCTGAATGTATGAATGAAAACTTCCGGTCCCAATTGAATGAGAATACTGTCCCATTTCAATTGGAATTAATTTATATGTTGAAACAAATTGAAGAAAGCGCGCTGTTCATTTGCTATTCTGTGTGAAATAAAAACTAATCCTAGTAAAATTGTCCTTAGAAATCTAGAAAAAAAATTAATGTGATATGCTCATGTCACGTGGAAAAAAGGCAGATGAAAGATTGACAAAAAAGACGAAAAAATGAGAACGGGGATGAATGTAGATGTCCTGGGAGACCTAGGATTACATGTCAGGATTGAATCGTTAGGATTTTATCCAAGGGCGAAGAGTCTCTGAAACCGTAGGGTTCGTATAAAAACCGAAAAGCTAGGCAGGTCTGTACGAATATCGACATATGGCACTCGATACTTTTTGCCTACACACAATTTATCCGATTTATATATAAATATCGCCTGGTTGGATTTAACTTTATGAGGTCCCGGGTTCGATTCTCGGGTCAGGCAACAAAAAGAATAAGAATTTAATTACGAATAAAAAAAAATGTTGCTCGGGTTTAGATGTGTGTCCGGTTGGAGATAGGTTTGCCTCCCCTCACACTGCAGTGTCTTCGGCTAGACGTGAAAGCTACGGTTTATTTCTCTGCCTACCTCTTCGGGGATATGGGCGTGAAGATACTTTACTAAACATACAGCCCTTATTTATAACTAGGTAGTAAACAAATTCAATTTTATCTAATGAGAACATAGAGGCCAACAAAAACATGTTTTCCTCTTAGCAGCATCCGACTAAGCTATAGGTATAGGTTATTTTGTAGATGCTTGAGTTAATTAAAAACACAGTGACATGCAGACTCCGCCATTATCCTGTTCAACCCACATTCAAGCTCAATTGAGCGAATAAATACTGCTACTGCTAAGTATTGGCTGTTTATGTTTTTCTTAAGACACCTTAATGATAGAGAATATTTTAAAGACCTATTTTTTAATTAAGCATACAATATAATTCATTATATAAAATATATACATTACATTCATAATATAAAACAAAGTCGCTTTCCGATGTCTATCCCGTCGTATGCGAGATCTTTAAAATTACATAAATGATTTTTATGTGTTTTTTTTAATAGATAGAGTGATTCAAAATGAAAGTTAATATGTTAATAAGGGTGTAAGGGGTCCCACCTTCAATCTTCGGGACCCAAGCCAACCTCACCTGCTCGTGGTGCACCCTGCTAATAACAGACGAGGCTCTGGCAACCCGCCAACACGCAATGGACCAGCGTGGCGGGTTATGGTCCAAACTCCCCAATGATGATCGCACAATATAAAAGGCCCCAAGTGCCCGGCGGCTCCAGTTGTGACGC
>NJDD01009255.1:60339-70371 GCA_002245505.1 Calephelis nemesis
GTTGGATGCAGGCCGCTTCCATCCGGTCGAAGTGGAAGTCAATGGGGGAGGCCTATGTTCAGCAGTGGACGTCCTATGGCTGAAATGATGATGATGATGATGATGTACAATAAAAGAATATGTCCGCCCGTGCGAAGCTGGGACGGGTTATAAATGTAACTCATTATCTTAAATACAGATATGCAAAATGAGTGTCATCTGGTACGTAAATAAAAATTTTGTATTTTTCTTTGGCATCCCACTATAAGATCTAGACTTGATAGCAATGGTAGCACCTCAGAAACACGCCCTTTTAAATAAAAAAGGATATTAAAATCGGTTCTGTAATGTCATTTTACCCTATACATTTTTTTAACTGCCATAACTGAAAATAATAATATTTCATAATTTCGCTTACTTACTTATCTCCACGACAAGCTCCTAACGCGAGAAAGAGGCTTTGCAGGTCGTAACACACCGGTTTCGGAGACTCATTATTGCAAATAACAATTCGCACGGTCTTAGCAAAACTCTACAATTATAACATGTCTTTAAAACTTCAGCACTCGTCACTATATTATTTTAGTTGAGCGATTGAGTAGCCGTTAAATTTATAAGTCTACTAGCTGACCCAGCAAACTTCGTATCGTTTGACATTAATGCTTCGACAGTAGCGCAGTCTGTTGGATACAATGTGAAACATTCTAAAATCAACAACGACTTATTATTAAAAAATTAATTAAAAAACATTTTCCAGGAGACCAAATTGTAAATCCAAACCATTCTCGAATTCCCTTGAACACGTACAAAAACTTTCATCAACATCGGTCCAGCCGTCTAGAAGGAATTCAGTGACATACACACTCACACAAGAATTATATATATAAAGATAACTCCTTACCGTCGGCGCTTCATGGAAATTCATTCTTGACACAATTTATTATCATTTTTAGTACTTTCCACATCTTTTTTATTATATTTTAAGCAACCGGTTTCGCTATATAAGTATCATCAGAGCACAACTACAACTATTAAATTTATTAACAGAGTTTAACTACCCAGCCTCACCATTACCTGCCATTCTTTATTGACAACGTGCCATTACCATCTATGCTGTCTAAAGGGAACGTGTATATCAATCAGGGAATCCGTCTGCTCGCCTGATTTTTAAACTCATAACAACCTGTCCTAGGCCCACTTGCACGTTCCTGGGTTTAGTATTTAACACTGAGTTAGCTTCTAACTAGGGTTAAATCCCCTTATATTTGAAAGTTTAACTCAGTATTAAATGTAACCCGGGCATGTGCAAGTGGCCCTTAGGGAATTAAAACAAAGTGACCAATACACAACAGTGGGACAATATTTAAGGTTGTCAATTGCTGGTAAATTAGCGACGAGGGCGCGGCGACCGCAGACTGAGGACATTTGTTCCGCGACGAATTATCGCAATTGTCTAGATCTAGCTTCAATTATGGGCTATGAAATCAAGAACAATCACCAGAACACCCATACAAGGACATACGACCCACAGTATTATACGATATATGTGGAGTAACCTAACCTAAGTATAACCTAAGTGCCTATAATGTGAGCAGCTCGAAAAATCTGCCCGAATATAGCAGTAGTGGTCTGTCTGGTGGTAATGAATGCTTCTTACTAGCTGCCAGGTTGATAGTCAATTCTACAAAGGTGACTAATACAAACATGAAATAATGATAGTCGTAGCATTAAAGATGCATAGAATTTTTGTTTAATAGACCTAACATCTAGGCCACAAGACAGCGACGCACCTATTACATATATATGGTGTCTGTAGAGCAGTGAGCTTATTCGCTAGTAGAATAGAAGAGACCATCTTTCTCTCTTCCAGACAGCTAGTAAGAGGCGATCACAGATAAAAATATAGGTAATTACCAACAAGACGACTGGTGGTAGTGCGGTGCAGTAATTAGCCTGAGTAGGGACTCACCGCCTTACCTGTAACGGTAGGCTTGCACAATAGGCCTTCATACCAGCTACAGATCATCGACGCACCATTAGTAACATCTATGGTATCTATAGGCCAAGGTTGCCTCTTACCATTAGGAGAGCCGTATGCTTGTTCGTTATCATATAAAATAAAAAAATAAAAACAATTACGTCGTTTGTACCTCATGTGTGTGATATTTGATGGTATTTTTTATATTATAAAACATGTTTGTGAGGTGTATAACAGCTGTTATAAAATGTTTATTGATTTTTTAACTATTGATATAGATGGCGTTAAGCGAAATGGACAATAGTCATGAAAATATCGTTTTTGTTATGAAACTGTCGAGATTCTTTACTTGATGAATTTCGTAAAGGGTGACATTCAACTGCCGTCAAAGAAGATGACGTGGCTACTGTTAAGCGGTTAACTGAAGAAACCCCCGGATTACCTATGTGACAACTAGAGGACTATTGGGGATTGGTATGAGTCAAATTTAGAAAATTTTAAACGAAGAATTGAAAGTTCGGAAACTTTGTTGTGGTTGGATCCCTCATGAACTGACAGCGGAGCAGAAGCAGGCTCGCGTGGAATGGTGGTCACAGATGCTACTGAAGTACGACCACAGACATTCTACTGCTGTTTATGGCATTGTCATATGAGACGAAATATGGATTTATTGTTTTGAACCCGAAAAATAAAAACAGCAATCTTGTGAATGGGTATTTGAAAATGAGAACAGGCCAAACAAAGTGAGACAGGCGTAAAACGTTGGTAAAAAAATTATAGGGTTTTTTTTCTCAGCTACAGGTCCCATCTGTACAATTCCACTTGAAGATCAAAGTTAATGCCGAGTGGTATTATACTATTTGTTTACCCAGGGTGTTAGAAAAAGTTTGCGAAAGACGACAAAAAACCGTATTCTCCTACACCATGATAACGCTTCTTCACAAACAGCCAACAAATCAAAGTCATTTTTAGCTTCCGAAAAAGTACATCTCGTCACTCATCCCGCGACTCAGCACCCATTGATTTCTGTATATTTCCCAAATTCAAAGATTTGATAAAAGGTTTTACTTTTCCCAACTCCGAAGGGGCAGTGATAGCGTTCAATCGGCATGTAGAAAACATGCCTATAGATATGTGGCCCTCCTGTTTTAAAAAATAGTTCGATCGCATGAAAAAATGTTTAAAATGTTAAGAATATTTTGAAAAACAATCAACATAATATTTTGGTCATAAGATGTTTTTTTTTAATTACGCTAAACTTATATTGGAGACCACAGTTTAACATATATGAAGTGTGACCTTCGTACATCAATATTTTGATATTATGTTTTAATTTTTATACATAAAAACGATTTCCCTTTATCATCGTATCATACGTGGACAGATGGAACGATTTTACATTTTTTGTTGTTAGTTATTGTCAAAAGGATTATGTGAAAAAAAGTAAATTTATTTCAATTCATGTTCATAGTTAAGACAGGACAACATTTATCGGCTCAGTAAGTTTTTAATATAAATTTTATGAAACACAAGTAGGTACATCACAAGACATAGTACACACAGAACATATCCTTTTTCAATTACATTTTAACCATCGTAGATTTTTAAAGTTTTTGATTTTGTTTTTTATTTTCAACTTTTTAAAGAGCATACATAAGATAAAAAAGGTATTATTATTGGTTTTCTAAATCTACGGTGAGTCTCTATGAATGAATTCCTAAACCAATAATTATACAACATACCTAAGCTGTTAGCAACAATTTTTCTTTTTGCTTATTATTAAGTTTAATATACATTTGAAAATTGGTTTACATTACGATTTTGGTGATAATGGTTGTACTGGTACTTTTCCTTAAATCTATTTTTATTTTGATGTGAATTAAGTTGGTTTGTACAAACCAATGTTTACGGCAGCGCCCTCTATTGAGTTGTTAACATAACATTTACCTAAGAACATGCATCAATCAAATCAAAACTCATTTGAAAACTGCATTAAAACGGACCAGCGGTTTTGGAAATAAATTGCATTGATTTGCACAAACTTCCTCTCACCGCAAACGCATATACCGTTTCCGTTCTGTCGTGGGTAAAAAAATCATTCTTAATATATGCTAGATAAATACTGCGGGCAAAGAAATTCACGGGTCTGCATAGTTATAAAATCAACTCTGTTTTTAATCTCTTAAAAAAAAATCACATTCTGAAAAATCTCGCAAATGAGATTCTTTTCTCACTAGTTGCCACGCTATATTCGAAGAAGCCTTCGTAAATTATTTGTATGAAAACCTCGAACAGCGCCTCTATTGGTAATTAAAAGAACTACTATGCAAATTACCGAACATAAACTGTAGAAACATGGTAAAAGCACAGATATAAAAAACATAACTATTTGACTTACCTGTGACCTCAAATCTGGTTCGCTGGTGGCGACGGATATCGCGCCCGCTTCCGCCTCCGCGCCCGCCGCTGACACGTCCCCCGCACTCGCGCTGTGTGATCGCCGTCTCCCTTTCACTGCTTCTGATTCTTTCTTCTCTTTATCTTGCTTGCCCGTGAGAATGTTCTTTGTTTTAGACAAAATGTTGAGAGGTTTCATTGATTTGCGAACCTGAAAATAATTTCTTTTTAATTTTGAAAAACATATTATCTCTAATGAGCTTATTATCTTTAATGCTTCATCATCGAGATAAAAAAGGTGCATGTCCGACGTGGAATTATTACTTTTTTTAATAAAAATGTGAAAATGTTATCTCTATTTTTAATATACTCCTATTAACTTATTTTAGAAACTAAGAGTATGCAGATTTTTTGTAACATAGGAGAGCAATTAAGCAAACGAATTTCGTGGTGGTAACAAATAAAATTCTTCCACGCATTTTAGGGTTGGAATACTGGTTTAGATTCCGCTAATTACAGGAGTAGACCATAATATAACTTATTAAGGTCATACTGAAAGTATGACTCTGATAAATAAGACTAGTTAAGGTGTTTACGAATAATTAATTGATTTACTCTCACAACAGATTAAGTATAAAAGTGGTGATATTCATATAAGCACGGACTTGACGTGCTAAAAACGGTGGAGTGAATTTTATGGAGATATGTACGAATATGCCTAGGATGCCGCCACTGTGTCTGATTACCTAAATTGCTCAGAAATAGCCGAGGCATGTGATTGCATTATGACAGAAGTTGAATGGGCGATTGGAAGTATGAAATTTGGTAAGACTGCGGAAGTAGATATGGCTACAGCTTTGATGATCCAGCTTCTTGGTCCTGCTGACCGAATCACTTCCTGGGTCCTTTGTAACAAATTTTGGAGGACCAGCAGAGAACCTGAAGTCTGGTGGCGCGCGGTCACCGTGCCCTTTATCACCAAATGTTAGTTAAAGTCTCTAGCAATTCTCTTGTTGACGTAAGGATAGCATCTACTGTTGACTGGGCGGAACGTGTAGGGTCGGGGGGCATCACATTACAAAGCACACTAAGGCGGGCCGGGCCGCATCGCATCGGCGGATTTCTGTTACTCAGCGCCAAATAGAGCAAAAAATAGAGAAACGACTCGACCTTAAATCGTCAAGTATTTAAAGTGGCGCCTCTAGTAGCTGTCATACGAAACTTTAGCGTTAAAATGTCAATAGTGCTCTATATATCGATAAAGTGATCGTTGGTGACTAAATGTAGGCCGCATCGGCGAATGAGTGCAGGGAACCTCGCAGAAATCCACCTCGGAAAAATCCGCGTAGACGCGCCCCTTCACAGTGGGCGTTGCTCCATACAAAATGTATGAAAGCGATCTAGGCGGATTATATTATTGCGCTGCGATGCGCCTCGTCCCAGCAAGTACAAGTGAGCGCTATCCTTGAAGACGCAGCAAAAATCCAAAAAATCATTGACCAAAAAGTGTCACGATTGAAGTTACTTCTTTTAATAAAATTGCACTGAAACAACTACACAAAGACGAACTTAATGTCAATAAGCATTTTTCTCCCAGTTTACCCTTGGTAATAATGACAGAAACACATGGAGCAGTGAAAAAAAAATTACAAAAGAAAAGAACAAATTTTCACAACAACACAAATTGATTACAATTAAATAAAAAGAAAAATGATCCTAAATTTACTAAATGAACTAAAATTAACATATCTATTATTATTATTATTGTTGTTGTTAAGAGTTCGTGTAAGACCTACCCCGAGGATCACTGCGACCTAACTAGATCTATTGTGATCACAACTCTTACTCTTTAAGCTTAGATCAAAACCGCAAGGCCGACAGTTTCTAAGAACTGTATAATATCATATCTAAGATAATTATCTATATAATTACCACATATATTTTATAAAACTACATAACATAATGTATAAGTGAAATTATAATTTCATTATGATTGTAACACACAATTATCTGAACCCCGCCAAATCAAAAAAAAAACACAAATGAGTGTCTCAAAAATTAAAAAGTAGGTAGGTAAGTAATACACAAAAACTACAATACTCTAGTTACTACTAATACATTCCTATAGAGTTCCATTTTCAAATTCTGTTATTCTGTTTTTATTTTATTTATTGTAAGTGGCCAGTTCCAAAAACTTTTAGTTTGCCCTTTACATGTTAAACCAACTACTCCTGAGAGTATGCTAAGAAAATTAAATGTCTTATTTCAAGTAAATCTCATTTCAAATAGACTTTTTGTGAATACTAATAAATCTTTGAATAAAATTTAAAATCATGTCTTAATTCCGCGCTAACAGCAACCTGTGGCATAATAACAATGTGATACTCACCTTACACTTAACAGTAGATGGGTGTACAAACTTCCCATCATCTTTGTCTTCAGCCTGCTGATTATCTCGCAGACCAAGCACCAACATATCATCAAGAGATGCTTGCAAATGTCTACGCAAAGCCGGTCTGGCTTCTTCGTGACTTCGAGACGAGTAAACAGACACAGAATCACTCGCTTTACTCACACCAGATACAACAGTAACATTCTCCATTGATTCATTAGACTGGTAATCAACCCGTCGTTGTCTTTCTTCATAAATTTCCACGGAATTAAATGTTTCCGAAACACGATCCACTTCATCCACATCTAACTGCTCAGGAACAAACTCATAATGCCTCTCATTCTCTGTATATACTGGATCATAACCTCCATTATAGTTTCTCGAACAAGATGCAACATTTCCATACACATTATTATAGTTATAATTGTCATCATCATTTCTAGGACAGTGACGAGCCAGATCATTTGCATTTAAAATCACATCATCAAGGTTTAATGGCCTTCCTTGACCTCCAAAGCCATCTACAACTGGAGTGGTATTAGACAGGAATGACCCATCCGTCTCAAAACTATTACATCCAACCAACCCTACTGGTCTTCTAGGCATGTCTTGGCGAAATCTATTTGGTGGAGCATGTTGATTGGCAAAATCCACAACTAAGATTCTATCAGCAATATTTCGACAATCGTTGTGGAAACCAATGCCAGAGTCACTATTGCTAGATGTAGTGGTTATTTCGCTATGATTGCTAGGCTGGGGTGAATTTGCAACAAACTCTTGGGGTTCTATTCTCGCATCTTCATTTCTGACTGCGCGGCGATCTCGTGGAGCCCTAAAAACTGGTCTATTGCTTCTTGCGAAGTTACCCAACGCTGGACTATCGCCTTTCACAGCCAACTTGGATATTTGATGAATAGGTGGACTGACACATTCATCTGATGGTAATGAATACATGCCTTTGATGACTCCAACGACATATTCTGCTGAGGGAGGAAACTCCAAGCACCTTTCAGCAACAAGATCTCTAGTGCAGGTTATTTGAAAATCCCTAGCTTTTATTATGTGAGTCTCATGTTCCGCCATCCGAGGGTCGACCGCGAAGACATGACAGCTGTGAGAGGCTTCAGTTTCTGTATCAGTGAGTTCAGCAGCTGTGACTAGCCCGAAAAATCTTCTGTCAGCATCTGAACCACATCCAGCAAAAACGATCCTTTCTCTTTGATACTGTGCAAGGACTTGTCCATTGGGACGTCGTAATATAAGAACATTTGGCAGTACTATGAGCAGCACTGGAGTAGCAGTTTTCCTCTCTTGTCGTAACTTACGCACAGCATTTCGCACATTTCCAGGGGCAGATGTAGCGTTAGCTTGTGGGGTTTCAATAGTTCCTAAATAACCAACTACAGCACGACATTCTAATCGTGCTATAGGATTTGGTGTCAGCTGGGCTCTACTCAAGTTTTGTAAGATTTCATTTACACCAGAAGTGCTCGGTGCAGCATGGCAACCTGAAATTACAAATAAAAGAATTCTTTAATCAAAAAAAAAATATGTTACTTACTGACTTCCTTTGTATATAAAAAGTATATTTTATTTCATCTTAGGCAGGATTTAAACCTGCAAACTTTTTTTGAATTTCGCCCCTCGTTGACGAAGAATTATTCGAGCTAACTAGGATTCAACTCGTGTGGCAATAATTTCGTTTTTTTCTTACCAAATACGTTGGTATGTCCTATAGCAACATTCGTACACACATCATCACGGTCTAGGGATATTTTATACAAAGGTCCTAAACTCAAAAAATACTGGCCAGTTTTAAAATATTTTGATGAAAGACTTTTTCGTAAACCTTTTTGGACGATTCTAGATTTGAATTTGAATAAATAAAAAAAACAAAAGATTTGCACGGTGTAATGGTAGCCAAGAAATAAAAATACTCTTTAGCAAGAGATGTTGATTAGTGGTAAAGTAATATTGGGTTATCTTTTATCGTCAAATTTAAGTTTTATATCAAGTTATCTATTAATTATCTATTAATTTCCATTTATACATATTGTGTATCCATACATCCGCTGAGTATGTATATACAATAATGTAGTAATACATTAGTATTGCTTGGAAAAGATCGGAGGAGATTGGAACCAGACAAAATGTAATATCTAGGTTATGATCACACTACTGTGCTACTGGTGAAGTGGCTGAAAGACATCCAAGCGGGAAGCGCATAACCACTCAACGACAAGACCGATTTTTGCAAGTTGGCGCGAGAAGAGAAGCAAATGTTACGGCCATGCGTTGGTTCAGAGGCTCAAGTCAGAGCACCAGTTGCTTGTGAGTGACCTAACTGTGAGAAAAAGCTGCAAACTAGCATTCATGCTCGCAGACGAGACTTTTTATTTATTCTGGAGTATAGTCGGATATTTGGCCTTTATAAAAATATTATACATCTTGAATGTTTTATCTTTAATAAATTTTAAAATAATTGAGAAAATTCAAAATATCCCTAGACAGTGTTGATGTGTTTAGTTAGCCTCAATGGTTAAAGAATTCCTCAGCGAGAGACGAAAGGGTGTAAGTTAATATCATGTGTAAGATGTTTTTTTTTATTTGTGCAAGTTGGCCCTAAGCACTATGCAATAAGATAATAATGCAATATAGGCAGGATAAGAGTACACCAGCAGAGTGCAATGTAATATATTGCGACGTTCAATCTAAACTCTATCACTAATTACATTAATTGCAAACCGTCCCCGGTTTGTAATTAATAATAAAGGAGGTGTGAGTTCTAGAAACGCGAACAATAAGGGTAATGTACTAATTCTTTTTTTTACAAACTGGTACGACCAGGGGGTCTACCATAAGCTCTTAAATCAGGAATGTTTTAATACTACATCGACTTTTCGTACCATGACGTCTCTAAACAAACTTATTACGGGATAATTTAACAATACTGCTACATAGCAGTTTTGTGACGTATCATTCATTCATTTCGTACCATAATGTCAATTTTGACCGCCAGCAGTAATGTTTTTACGTCATAATTTGCGATCTTAAAAAGTTAATATTTGCTAGCGGATTTAAGATTGTTGAACGAGTTGCCATTAAAAAAAATAAAAAATAAAGCATAAAATTGTTATTTTTATTTTATTTCAGTGATAAATGTAAAATTAGACTACCAATTAAACATCGATATATCAAAATTAACGATACAAATTGGTGGGAGCTACTATTCTATATGGAGGGATCTGACAAAGAAATCTTAGGCTATTTGTTTAAATCGTCGTTT
>NJDD01009257.1:14329-30757 GCA_002245505.1 Calephelis nemesis
AATAGCTATATATATGTGCATTTTGACAACCGAGCCGCAGGAATAAGACAACGGCCAGTATTTATAACCTATCTACAGATAAAGGTAGACCTTCTAGAGTTTCGTCGCTAAACTAATTTTGTTAATTAAAAAATAACAGACGTAAGCTATTTCAAAGCGAGGTTTTGAGTCAAAAAGCTACACTCGCTTTGCATAATTCTGTGCTTATCCCAACGTGTTGTATGGCGATGACTGTTGGGTATGTCAGAAAAGGCATGAAAGTAAGATTAATGCGGTCGAATTGAGAGCACTACGGAAAATCTGTAGTGTAACGCTCGCTGACCGCATTCGTGACACTGACATCAGGAAAAGAGTGGGATTGAAAGAAAGTGTTGGTTTTAAAATGAGAAAGGGCATGGTTCGGCCATGTAGAATAAATGACAGATGAAAGATTGACAAAGCAGATATAAAATGCGATTGTGAATGGATGTAGGTACCTGGGAGACCAAGGTTGACCACGATCAAATCGCTCGGATATTATCCGAGGGTATTGTCAAGAGTCTCCGAAAGCGGCGTGTTTGTATGGAAAGGGTATTGAATATTGAATGTGATGAAAGCCAGACAAGTTTGTCAGGATCATGAAGTTTTTCACTCGATACTCTTTGACATATCATTTAGATCCTATACCATACACAGGTACACATATACACATACATTTCGCATAGGAAATACTTACCGTTTCATAAATTAAAACAATTTATTAAACTAGCTGTTCCCGCGAACTTCGTTCCGCCCGTTCAGTTTGTATGGCAAAAATTAAAATGTTGTTTTTCCCAGTTTCCTCACAATTGAACAGGATAAAAAGTATCCTATGTCCTTTACCCAATTCTAAGCTACCTCCCCACCAGTTTTCAACTAAATCCGTTCAGCAGTTCTTGTGTTGTAAGTGGTGTAACAAACACCACTTTCTTTTATATATATAGATTTAAGTTGTGTGTTATAAGTGTTATTGTAAGATTTCAGAATATTTGGAAGATAGAGATGCTCGGGACTAGTTAATGATTTTCAGTTAAATTTATTAAAAAATAGAAAGGGCACTGAGTTTCTTTCGTCGGATTTTCTCAAAGAGTGGCCGCATTATGAATCAGAATCAGAATGAGAAATATCTTTATTCACTTGAACCATACAAGTGGTATTTGTGCGCGTCGACATTATTTTTTAAACTACCACCGGATCGGAACGGGCCACACACTGAGGCCACTGATTGTCTTTTTTCAATAATAATAAAAAAAAGTATCTTCACGCCCTTATCCCCGAAGAGGTAGGCAGAGGTACAACCAGGGCACCCACGACTAGTCGAAGATACTAAGTCCCACAATGTGATAGGTGGCAAGCCTATCGCCAACCGGGCACGTTTCCAATCCCGACCAACATTTTTTTTATTAGAAAATGGGAAAATCCAATGTTCTTTTTGTTGGTCGACCCGGGATTCGAACCCGAGACCTCATGCAGTCAAGTCTAACACCCGGACCGCTCGACCACAGAGGCGACAATAATAATAATTACAATATAAACTAGATTAAAAATATAAATTACAATCTTACTTTAACTTAAATGATCTTAAATTAACTTAAATGATGAATGATATGATACGGTGGTCGTTTTTAGATTTAGATAGACGCGTAGATTTTTTTATGATATTGGAAGGCAAACAGTAGACGGATTTCCTGATGGCAAGAAATTCGATAGTGGTACGTTGCCAGCCTGAGGCCGGGATGTTAGGCCTCGAGCAAAAGTAAGTTTACCCCCTACCTTACCCTACAAAACTGGAGCACAACAACGGCAAACATTGGACGTTGTGGTGGCAGGAATAGGTAAGGCAGTGGTACCAATCCGGGCGAGTCGCTACGAAACTCTACCACCTAGTAGGATGTCACGGTGTTAGTGACGGTAAGCCTATGCTCGCCTTTTACGAGCTGCCTGTCAGGAAGGCAGATGGTCTATTCTGCAAAAGACCCCGGACCAACACTGGGAAAGTTAATAAGAAAAAATAATTATTTCTTATTAAACCACTTATGTTATTCTAACATTTACAAAGTCATTTCTGGCTATATAGTTATATAGGCATATGGTTTCAAATTAAGAAATGTTCTGTTAATTATATGGAATGCCATTATATACCTAATGGCGATTTGAATTATAATTTACGAAGTATTTCTTACCTACCAACTAAATATAATATGTACATAAAAATTCATGAAAATTGGTTACGCCGTTTTGGGTAAGTGCGACCACAACGTGGTGTAACGCTCACTTACGGCATTCGTAATAGTGAGATCCAAGAAAGATTGGGATTGAAAGAAAGTGTGGGTGTTAAAGTAGGAAAGGGCATGCTCCGCTGGTTCGGTTAAGTTGAAAGAATGACAGATGAAAGATAGACAAAACAGATATACGATGTGGATGGATGTAGGTACCCGGGGAGACCAAGGTTGACATTCCAATTTTCAAGTCACTCGGATAGTATCTGAGGGTGGTGTCAAGAGTCTCCGGAACCGGCGTGTTTATATGAAAAGGGAATAAATGTAAAGGATATGTATGCATGAGGCCATAGACATCTTGTGCCACAGACTCATGGCCTATTCTACAAAAGGAACCCAGATCAACTTAGAAAAAAAATTCTCGTGTGCTTAGAAAAAAATAATAAAATATCATCTGTTGTTTTCATCGCCGGATTTTCTGTAGACAGTTTTCCGTTTACATTGACACAGTGCCAGAACTCATAAACAGCATACGTAGACATGTATGTAGTTGGAAAGCTAACTAGTAGATAAAATTCCTGACCTGAAAGTCTTTGGCAACCAAGTCTGCCGGGTTTCTGTATTCTCGAAAATCTTTCACTTATTGTTCCGCGTCCGTTGAATAGCCTCTCTAGAATATTTGCCTCTCTGAAAGGCAGAGAGGCTAATTTTTAAAATTTAAGTCATTACCGACAACACCACTAATGGTAGTGGTGTCCAGCAACGTGCCCGGTTACGGTTACCATTCTACCTATTCCTGCAGCCAAAATGTCTGTGTCATGTTCCGATATGGAAGAGAGGGAAGGAAGGACCGAGACCGGGGAAAGAGGGGGGCTCTTTCCTCGGTCTCGGTCCTCCCCCCTATCTACTCCCGGCCTATAATATACACCTGGTCTGTGTCTATAGCCCACTCTTAACGTCAGAGCCGTGTGCTACTTCGCTGATCTTTAACACAAAAAAAATCTATGCATTACAGGAACAGGTACTGATTTTATGGTAACAGTATAAATAACAAGCGATTAATCGAAAAATTAAAAAATGTGTGGATTTTTTAATGCTATAAATAAATAAGGAATGAAAATTTAATAATCTTCCATTCTAGAAATATCGTTCCGCAATTACACACCTAAATGGCTACTACGAAAATCATAAAGTACTTAATTTGTAGCATCCGCCATATTGTAAACACGCACACACTTACGCATTACGGCCAATGTCCGATCTAAAGTGGGGGATTCACTTTTAAACGGGCATGCCCTGCTTTCAAAACAACTTACATAAAAACTCATTAATTTACTCCAATTAAGTACCGCCTAACAGTTCGAAAAATAAGATAAAATAAAAAAGCACGACTGTACTGGTCTGTGTCATCTTGTGTCTGAGGACTGAGCATTGGCGGCCCGTGGTGAGCACTAACGGGCGGGCATGTCCGTGCCCACGTAGACAAAATAAGGATGGCTCGGACGCGCGGCGTTAAGTCCCCCGGCTATGTATTAGCAAACACGACACAGACCCATAGCAGCGAGGTCCGACAGGGGTACGGGAGACTTGCCCGAAGCCATGTCCTTCTAGTGGATTCCCTGATTAATTTGGACCACGGCCATAAAATGCAAGATTTATCTCCTACTAGCTTTCCGCCCGCGGCTTCGCCCGTGTGAAATTCCCTAGGGAGCAATTAATCGCGGTAAAAGACATTCTATGAACTAAGTTAGCTCATACTCTGTCTGTACACCAAATTTCATCAAAATCCGTTCAGCAGTTTCTGCGAGATTGATGGACAAACATCCAAACAGAGAATCTTTGACATTTTTCATTTTAGTGTGATGCAACACGTCTAACCTCTCAATTCTAACGTCTTCGGAAATGTTACATATTGAACTCGTATGTTTCGGAAACTCTTTCTAATAAAATTCTTTGTTTGAATAAATATCTTGTCAACTTGTCGGTATTCGTATTGAGAAATAGCTTGTTGTTGTCGTTTTTCTAAATATTAGATTTTTTTAATGTAGTCGCCTCTGTGGTCTAGAGGTCTGGTGCTTTATAAGCATTGTTATTGAAAAATTTGATGCTCTTGCGTCGGGTAATTTTCGTAAAAATGGGTCCAAGGTTTTGGGATCACGTATTATTATATTATAGATAACAGACGCAACTCCGCGCCAAAATAGAAAACAGTTGAGCCAATCTAACAACAACAAAAAAAAAATATTAGGGGCCATAAACAAGTAACCCATTCCCCAAATTTTTGTGACTGAATGTACATTACATTTACTTCTGTTAGTAGGTAAACATTATCAAACACCAAGTGTTGCGATCTTGAAAGACTTTATGAGCCTCAATTAGAAAAAGTTTCAGTTAAAAATAAAAACATCTGACAACGTCAGAATTCGAGAGTTGTGAACGTCAAAATGGTCTTATATTTCCTTTCATAGACTACATTATAAATTATCTCATGAATTATTTACCAGTTACACCCACTTTTTTGTAGTAAAGATTTGTACTTATCCACTTTAAACTATTTATTTTGGAAGTAACTTCCAACCAAATAAGTACTGAACGTCCTTTTATCTTTAGTTTTTAAAGCCCTGACGAAGCAGTAAAAAGTTAAACCGGTCGGCTGTAGAGTAACGAAAAGTATTAAATAAAGTGCATAGTGGATATAGACACATGTTTACTATCAAAAAAGTGTGTATACAATGGAATTCCACCAAGTGCCGACGATAACAAGTATAGATTCTACCAGTTACAACCTTTCTTACTTATTAGACACTAGCTTTAGCCCGCGACCCCGTCCGCGCGGATGTCGGTCTTCGCGTGATAAAACAGAAAAATTAAGATTTTTTTTCTACATATTTTTCCATGATAAAAAGTACTCCATTTTATGCCCAGGATAATAAGGTATAATATTATACCAAGTTATACCAAGTATATAATTATACCAAGTTTCATCGAAATCGAACCTTTCGTTTTTACGTGATGCCTGAACATACAGACAGACAAAAAAATTTTTAATCACATATTTTGGTTTTGCTATCGATCCAGTAACACCCCTGCTATTTATTTTTTCAATATTTTCAATGTACAGAATTGATTCTTCTGCAGATTTATTTATTATATGTATAGATAAATATGATTTTAACCACATAAGAAAAAACTCAAGAATAGTTTTCAAACTTTGAAGGCTTTTGCAACTAGATGTTTAGTTTGTAACTGCGTAGTGCGAGTGACAGGTGGATTGAAACTTAAACTTTGAAATGTTAAATTGAATTTCCTGGGAAATAATTATCTGTCCGCTTACTGTGTAATAATATATATAAAACATAACTACATAGTATAAAACAAAGTCGCTTCCTCTGTCCCTATGTCCCTTTGTATGCTTAAATCTTTCAAACTACGCAACGGATTTTGATGAGGTTTTTTTTAATAGATAAATTGATTAAATAGGAAGGTGTATATGTATATTTTATACCCTTGCAAATCAAGGGCGGGCCGTTGGTAAAATACATAATAATCTTGACGCTTCTTGTTCGATAAAACTAAATAACAGTGAAATGTATGTAACATTAAAACATTTAAATGTTTCTGTTTGCTTATGATATTGAAAGGCAAACAAGCAGATGGATTTCCTAATGGTATGAAATTAGCGCCGCCTAGAGACACCAAACGTGGTATTGGTGCCTTGCCAACCAGAGGCCATAATGTTAGGCCTCGATTAAAAGTAAGTTTACCGGCTACTTTATTCTCTAAACCGGAACACGTCAACGGCAAGTAGTGACGTTTTGGCGACAGGATTAAGTAAAGCGGTGGTACCAATCCTTGCGAGTCGCTTCGAAACTCTACCACCTAGTCAGATATCACGGTGCTAGTGACGGTTACGGCTTACGCCTATAGTCGCCTTTTTTAAGAGCTGCCTGGCAAGAAGGCAGATTGCCTATTCCGCAATGAAACCAAAGACTAACGCGGGGAACACGGGGAAACTATAAAAAAGACGTTTTACTTTCAAAATTATGTTTTGTTTACATTTTGGCTTTCTTTTTATTTCATCATCAGATCTTGACTTTTTAACGACTGTATCATCTCGAAATTATGTACAAAAATTAAAAATATATTTCTAAAGTTGGTTTCAAAGTATTGACGGAGAAATCGAGGAAAAAATAAACAACAAAGCTTCTTCTTTTCTGAAGCCGCTGAAAATAGGTGAAGATGCATGCATAATGGAGCAATTTTTACAAACACTATCTTCTTTTAACAGACTTCTTTAATAGGGGGAGGTAATATTTTCGCCTCTGTGGTCTAGAGGTCCGGGTGTTGGACTTGACTGCATGAGGTCTCGGGTTCGAATCCCGGGTCGGCCAACAAAAAGAAAATTGAATTTTTCCAATAAAAAAAATGTTGGTCGGGATTGGAAATGTGCCCGGTTGGCAATAGGCTTGCCACCTATCACATTATGGGACTTAGTATCTTTGGTTAGTCGTGGGTGCCCTGGTTGTGCCGCTGCCTAACTGATCGGGGATATGGGCGTGAAGATACTTTACATACTTGTGTTAATCGATTTCTCCGTCATTTTTAAACAATTTACATATTTTTTTTTTATTTTAACAGTGTACTTTCGAGGTGGTCTCATTGCTACTAAGTAAAGTAAGTAAAACTAAGTAAAGTAAGTAAAGAATATCAAAGAAATTGAGGAAAATTATAATTTTTTGTGTATTTAGATGATTTACTTATTGAAATCGAAGTTGGTTTTTGCAGTTTTAGTAATTAAACTTATTAAAGTTAAGGATGTAAGTTTTATATTCGATCACTCCTCAGACAACAGCAGCATACAATGTATAGATAATACCAGAAATGACTGCAGTGAAATTTGGGATTTATGATGCTTTTTCTAAAGATTTATAAGATACTAGCTGTCCCGGCGAACTTCGCTCCACCCGTTCAGTTTGCATGGGAAAAAGTTAAATGTTGTTTTTCTTAGTTTTCTCGCAAGATTTTTCTTTTTTCTTATCTTTTAAACCTTCCCTGGACTTGAACAAATAATTCAAAACCAAAATTAGCGAAACCGGTTCAGACGTTCTCGAGTTTTAGCGAGACTATCGAAGAGCAATTGATTTTTATATATATAGATTAAGAACAGATTAGTCATGTGTAGGACACATGACAAAAAATCTTGACAATTAGGTACTATGAGTCATGATAAAATAATAGTGGGATATTTCACAGAAAATTCAATAAAATAATAGTTCTGGAACTGCACAAAACCTTTGTGGAATCAGTTACCAAGGGCGGCAAACGAAAACGACTTTGAAACCATCAAGAAAAGGTCTTCTTATAGTTTGGCAACGCATCTATGATACTCCTGGAGTTGCGGATGTCCGTGGGCGACGGTGATCACTTTCCATCAGGTGACCCACTTGCTCGTTTGCCTCCTCTTGTATAAAAAAATCTTATCTGCTTTTCTGTATGTCTTTTCAATGAAACCAGATAATAAATAATTGTTAATGAAGTTTTTGAAAGTGTTTTTTTTTTCATTTAACGTATTCTATATTATGTTCCAATAAAACTGGTTAAACAGAAGTGTGATTGTCTAATTCTTAATGTGACATGGCTGCTGCAAAGTCGCGGACTAACTCTAGTCTAGTAGATCGCCTCTGTGATTTAGCGGTTAAGTTGTTGGACTTGACCGCATGAGGTCCCGGGTTCGAATCCTGGTTTGGGCAACAAAAAAAAATGGGTTTTTCCCAATATTCTAATAAAAAAATGTTGCTCGGGAAAGGATATGTGCCCGGTTGGCGATGGGCTTGCCACCTATCACATTGTGGGACTTAGTATCTTCGGCTAGTTAAGGGTGCCATGGTGGTGCCTCTGCCTACCTCTTCGGGGATATGGGCGTGAAGATACTCCAGCTATCAATAAAAAAATATCCATTAAAAGTTGAAATGTATTCAAATTACTTCGTTTGTGGTAAATTTTTGAGTAACGACCTCAGAGAATTTGACATCCGATAAGAATATAAAACTTTTTTATTATAAGTTATAAAAAACTTTCATACAAAGGTCAGACAATTTTTTGTACAAGAAGTTTCACAACTTCAGAAGTATTTGTCCTGGTTCTTACTTCTCATTGCAATTATGGTAATCTCCTGTTTTGTCTTTTTGTGATGGAAATTCTACTGAATATATTTTTTTGTAAAATAACCCATCTTTGCGAAAAGTTGACTAATTGATAATACAAGACGATTTTATACGTTTTTTATTTTTCTATATAGTAGGGCAACTGACTGATATTTTAAAAGTTTCAATAAAACAAATCTTACACATAAAATTCTCGTATCACAATGTTCATTCCCGTACTTCTCCGAAACGGCTTGACCGATTGTTATGAAATTTTGTAAGCATATTGAGATCGCCCAACATCTATTTTTCATACCCCTAAGTGATAAAGGTGATTCAGCTCAATTTTTTTTACTAAAATCACCTTAAGAATATAGCAGAACAACGTCTGCCGGGTCAGCTATATAAATGTTTACTTTTGTAACACTAGCAGTCCGTCCCAATTTGGTGTGGACAAATTCCTTTTCTATATATATATATAAATGAAACACGTTTTCCTTGGTCACGGCATCACGCGTGAATGGCTGGACCGATTTCACTAATTATTTTTTTGTTGTATTTGTTATTATTAGGAGAAGGTTCTTACGGAAAAAAAATATTAAGAAAATCTCTCAAAAATTTTGAAAAATTTACATTTAATTTTGCATATTTTAAAAAACGTGCGTAACGAATGTCAATGTCATTCACAGCCATAGACTATACTGAATTGAAAGAGCATCGTATGTTCGGAAACGTGTTTACTTAATTAAATTCGAGCATCATTTGTTCGGAAACGTAATAACATTGTAATTTTTCCCATACAAACTGAACGGACGGTACGAAGTTCGCCGGGTCAGATAGTTTTATCATAAATATAAACCGTTGGCTTGGATCGCTCTATACATCAAAAAAACCACATCGAAATTTGTTTTGGTGTGGTTACTGTTCTGCCGGATCGAATTATTTTGCCTTACCTGTTAACCGTCAGTGTTCGCCAGTGTCGTGTTCGTATGAACAAGATATTAAAATATATAATGGCCGAATTCCGACCAACGAGTGACTACTAGTTTTATTTAATTTTTAACTCTAATTAACAATACTTTAATTTTATAATGGTGGAAAAGCACGTGGCTTTCCTGATGGTAAGAGATAACAGTAGAATAGACACCATAGATGCTGTAGGAGCGTCGCTCTCCTGTGGGCGGGGTGTTTGGTCAATTGTCCAAGTCTATCGATGTCGGCATACATGTTATATATTTTATATAACATGTATGCATTATCACTACAAAGTATAAAGTCGCTTTCTCTGTCCCTATGTCCCATTGTATACTTAAATCTTTAAAACTGCGGACGGACGGATTAAAACTAACGGATTTTGATACAGTTTTTTAATAGGTATTACGATGAATGATTGAAGAGGAAGGTTTATGTGTATATTTTATACCAGTGCAAAGCCGGGGCGGGCCGTTAGTATGAAATAAAACAATACATTTTTTTATATTTATTTGCGGAATATGCGTGTTGAAGTTGTTACAAAATGATTTAAGCTTTCCAACATATTCTACCACATTGTGGTGTGCGAAAATTTTTTATTTTTATAAGTGACTAATTATATACACAATGTTTTAATATTCATACAAACAAATAGTTTTAAAATGATAATAAATTTAACCCTGTCTACCGTAAACTACCACCGTTTCCAAACCTAGCCAGTCGGGAGAAGAAACGGCGAAAAAAACTCCCTTGGCAGCCAGTAGTATAATCTATCGTCCTTGTAGTACCATCGTTTCCAAAACATAGCCCGCTTTCTGAAATTATAATAAATTATTATTATTATTACAAACATTATATTATTTATGCTTGTCTGCCAGAAAATCTTTAACACTATAATATGTCTTATCTAATAACAAGTCAAATACCTTCTTTTGAAATCTTTTTAATGGCAGTGATTTAAGATTATCAGGAATGTGGTTGTATATACAAATCGACATGCAATATATATTAGTTTTGCAAATATTGAGTTTTTGGTTAGGCACATGGAGTTTCTTACTATTTCTAAAATGTGATAAACCTTGGACTTCAGCATTTGTTTAAAACAAATGATGATGTTTTTTTGTTTATTTCATTTATTACATTAGCATTAATTTAGATATATTGTGTTTTATGAAGCCCTCCCTACCTTGGTTTTTAAATACATAAATTGTCTCCTTCACCCTAAGGCTGTCTGGCAGAGATCGCTCTGAAGCGATTAAACCTTTGTGCACCTCAGTTAAATATAACAAGTGAAAGAGTGTGTGTTATTTTAAAATGTTGGTGGATAATCAATTGTATTCATTCATTCATTCGTTCATTCCGTTTAGTTCGTGTCATAATAACCAACATGAGAAAAACTTTCACAATTAACTCATTGACTCAATGCATATGCTGAAAATTCTTATTGATATTTTCAGTTACAAATATGGAGTTGTTGTTGACTTCAAATATACTTCTATCACAGTCGTTTGAAATACATGTGTATCCAATTATAAATGTGAACATACAAATAATTATAACACCCCTATTTAAAGTCTTCGGTGCTTCATGAAACTCGATTTGTTTTAAGTAATTTATGTTGTTTCTCTTGTTTTAAAAAAGTATACAAGAGTAAAATTACTGAAGAAACTGCAAAACAAACTCCTCGGCAACTATGTTTTTAATAAAAAAATTGAACTATTTTCTTTTTATTGCCCAACCTGGAGAACGAACCCGGGACCTCATGACCGCTAGACAAAGGAGCTAAAGGACACTGCAAATGTAACACCTGAGTATAAGCTATTACAAATTCATCACACAGTTTCCATAAAATATTTCCTTATCCTTGATCGAAATTCGAACATAATAAATTTTAATATCTTGTTGATAAGAACGCCATCTTTATTTCTCAAGATCAACTACTTTGTTTCCAAACTGTATGGTGCGCCATCTGTGATCTTTTATTGTTATCATCAATATATTTGTTTGTGTGTGTCAAATGCATGGTAGTGTGGGTTATGTTTTATTTATTGTTTTAATGTATTTTATAAGCATTATTATTGAAAAATAATAGCGTTCTACACTTCTCTTATACTTAAACTATAAAACGTGTGCCGAATTTTATGCTCCTGCGTCCGCGCAATTTTCGTAAAAAGGGGTCCAAAGTTTTGGCTTCACGTATTAATATATAGATAAACCAATCGTTTTTGCAAATATTGTTCAAGATCCATTGATAATGCCCAATTGAGTTGAAATTTTGCTCACGTTCTGGTTCATTCGATAACGTATCGCTACTTTAATACCACCATTTGAATACCAATTCTATTATCGAGCTGGAAGGCAAACAAGCAGATAGCTTTATATTATATTAGCTTCATATTAAAAAGTTTTTGTGGCCTAGATATAAACTAAGGGCATTGATCATATTTAAAACCGAAATTAGTAAAACTAGTAGTTTTTCCCCCGTGTTGGTGCGGGCTTCTTTGCAGAATAGACCATCTGCCTTCCTGCCAGGCAGCTCGTAAAAGGCGAGCATAGGCTTACCATCACTAACACCGTGACATCTGACTAGGTGGTAGAGTTACGCAGCGACTCGCCCAGATTGGTACCACCGTCTTACCTATTCCTGCCGCCATAACGTCATTACGTGTTCCGGTTCGGAGGGTAAGGTAGCCGGTAAACTTACTTTTGCTCGAGCTCTAACACCCCTACCTCAGGTTGGCAACACACTATTACCACCTTTGGTGTCTCTAGGCAGCGTGAATTTCTTACTATCAGGAAATCCGTCTGCTTGTTTGCCTTCCAATATCATAAAAAAAACTAAAAAAATTATGTTCAGTGTAAACGAGTTCTGGATTTTGATCCCGTTAATAAATTAATGCAAGTACTCTTTTAAAAATGGTAAAATTCGTATCACCATCCTCGCATCACAGGGCTTCTTTGCAGAATAGACCATCTACCTTTTTCAGTTTCGCAACGACTCGCCCGGATCTGTACCACCGCCTTACCTCGTGCCCCGATAACGTCAGCATTTGCCGTTAACTTGTTCCGTTTCAGAGGGTAACGTCCCCGGTAAACTTACTTTTGCTCGAGGTCTAACATCCCGGCCTCGGGTTGGCAACGCACCATTATCACTTTTGAGAAACCTAAGCGCCGTGAATTTCTTACCATCACGAAAGCAGTCTGGCAGGAAGGCACACGGTCTATTCTGCAAGATCCCGGACCTACACGTGGGGAGGGGGAAACATATATAGAAATCTTTAAATACATACCAGAGTAAATTTAATAAACAATTAAACGGGTCAGGGCCCGGAAATACAGTCATATATAAATGTTCGCCACTCAAACGCTTTCCCATTCGGGAACAAAACCCATGGCTCACGGTTGGTCGGTGGTGTTAGGCGCGTACATTAGCCACTCGACCAACGAGGCGGTTGAGCTATATATGTGTATTATAGGCACATATATGTATATTAAAATGTATCTCACGTAGCTTAAACCTTCAAGAAAGTTTGTTGACAAGACATTCAACAAGCGTGTAATGGGAAACTCAGCAGGCGGAACATTGAAGTGGGGAAATGGGGAATTACCTTTTTTCCTTGTTTCAGTGTCGTCTCACTGGTCTAGTGGTTTATACTTCGGTGTTGTTAGGATATAATTCGAATTCTCGTTTATACATCCTGTTATTATCTAATTTGCATAAAGGAATATAAATCCAAATTATATTTTTGTGGGTGTTAATTAATAATACTATTAGTAAGTAAGTATATTCCCTCTTATTTTCCCGAAAGGCGGAGGTACAAAAAAGGCACCCACGATTAACCGAAGATACTAATGCCCGATTTCACCGAAAGCCCCGATACTTTAAGGATCTTTTGACGTATTTTAAGTTTAAAAATAAAACTTTAAAACATCCCCTAAAATATAGGGGCTCTTGGTGAAATCGGACAAGTTTCACCATGTGATAAGTGCCACACCCATCTCCAACCGGAAAAATATCCAATCCCATACAACATTGTTTGTTATAATAGGAAGTTTAGAAAACACATTTTCTTTTTATTGCCTGACACAGAGATCAAACCAAAGACATCATTGAGGGTAGCCCAACACCGTACCGCAGATCGTAGAAGCGATTATCTATACTAATCTTATAATTACGAAGCTCTGCTTGTTTATCACCTTTGTAAGTACAACTTTGCTGAATGGCAGACAATTTCGTGCTGGCTGGTATCTTTACGCTCATATCCCCGAAGTGGTAGGCAGAGGCACAAACAGGCACCAACCGAGGACATATTCAATCCCGAGCAACGTTTTTTTATTAGAAAATTGGAAAAACCCATTTTTTTCTGTCGCCTGACGCGAGAATCGAACCCGGGACCTCATGCAGTCTAGTCCGACAGCTGAACCGCTAAACCACAGAGGCGATTTATAGTCAGATACATAAAACAAAATAGCGCGTATTACGGATAGAAATAGGAATATATATAAAGAAATGAAACAATGTTCTGTAGCAAATTTAGTCGTATAAATACCGTTGGAATCGACATGTACCTAACTTAACAACATCTCGTTGTCTCTTTTAACAAATGTTAATATTATGTACGCCGAGATAACGACATTTTTGTCTATGCTCATTTTATCGTCGATTTAAAGTGACGTCATGATAGTTCTCATATTTGCGAATAATCCATATTTAGTGTTCAATTTTTGTAGTGTTGTACTATTACAATTGTCGATTATTTTCCGTTCATAGGAAAGAATATTTAGATAAGATAAGAATGTATACCACTGCCACTGAAAATATCAATTACAGTCTAGCTTAGTAATAATTCTTTCAAGTGCTTACTTAAAATAAAAGTGCTGAAAACAAGTGTTGAGGTAGATTAAGCCTCAACAAATACTGAGCTTTTCTTTGGCGGACCCATGTTACCAGACTCTGTTTTTTTAAGTAACAATCACTTTTTTGTTATTTTTTTAAGTTGCTTATGTTTAAGGTTAGGTCATATTTCTAATTTTTTTTAATAGTGATGTGTGGTATGTTTTAGTCTATCCGAAAATGTTTCCTTTTCTTCACGTTTCTGTTATTTTTTAAGTTGCTTATGTTTAGGTTTAGGTTAGTATTCTAGTTGCTTTTTTTGCTAATGATGTGTGGTTAGTTTTAGTATGGCCAGCATGTTTTCTTTTCTATTTTGATGAGTTAGTTTGTATTCCCACCAATCATAACGGAGCAATGTTGTATCTAGTATATTTTTAATATGTGGAGACAGCTATAAAGCTACAGATAAAGGACTACTTTCTACCCCAATATGCGAACAATCTCCCGCGGGAAATCTAAATAAATTAAGTACACGACAGTAGCCGCGGCCAGAAAACTCACACAACAAAACTAAAATAACACTTAAACCCTAACGGCTAATATTAATAATCAATCCTATCCAAAACTCGCTGTCCAGGTTTGATATTCTGATCCATTTTTATGTTATCGCTTGCCAATAACATATCTGTGGACTGGATTAATATGGCAATTAGGTATGAGATAGGCCGGCGGATACGCAGCTATCTAGATTGCTTGAAATCCATTAGATTGAGATACATTATCAACATTGGCCGTAAATAAGTCAATCACACAATCACGAGAGTTACGCGTTTGCTTAACTTCCGGGCCCCAACTATCGGTACATCATTATATTAATACGTGAAGCAAAACTTTGGACCCCTTTTTACGAAAAATTGCATAAAATTTGGCAAACTTATAGTTTATGTGTAGGAAAAGTGCAAAACGCTAATGTTTTTAAAAAAATAAAAAATGAAACATTACACATACTACCATGTATTTGACACACACAATCAAATATATTGAAGATAACGATAAAATATCACAGATGGAGCTTAAACTACATTCATAAACTTTGGAAACAAAGTAGTTGGGCCCTAATAAATGAAGATGGCGTTCTTATCAAAAAGATATTAAAATTTATTATGATCGAATTTAGATTAATGAGCGACCTCTAGTTCATTAAAATAATTCTTATTACTAAGCATTCAGTGGGTTTTTATTGGTATTTTTCTTGATTCTGAAGGACCAAACTCTAGAAATGGAATTTCCTTTTTTCTTCTTGACCGATTGAACTGTAATTTGATACACACCATTAGTTTTGACGGCGACAAAATATAAATGACGTGTTCAATGTTACGTAAATTCAAGATGGCTGCCGACTCAAAATGGCGCATTGTACATGTTTTCGTACCCCTCATTAAAAATATCTAAAAAAGGTTTTGACTAGCAAGAGAAAACATGAAATGAAACATTCAAAGCATAAATAGGCAGGTAGGTAGGTACGTAGTCAGATGCAAGAGTCATGTAAACATATCAAAACTTAATTTTGTTTATTCGGGCGCTAAATTAGGGCCCACTTATTAAAGACTATATACCTTACATTAGGTACATGCTGTGACGACAGTGCTCGCTGATATCGTGATTCAATTTTCAAGCTATTAAGACCGGTAAAATTACTCCTTCACCATTAAGAAACTAAGACTCATGTTTGCAACCGTTTTGGTTCATACAGCGATGCATATTTCTTACTAATAGAAAAAGTCATCCTCTTGATTCCAACCAAATCTTTTGTCAATAATGATATAACTTTTAGAAATATATTTTCAAGACCCTTTCGGGGTGAGCAGAGAGTATTGGGTGCCAATTGTCTCTATTTCTAGAGACCTTCCTAGCTTCTTCCACATTATTTACTTATTTTTTCAACAAGCTGTTTCTAGAGACTTGACAGCACTCGAAGGATTTGATCGTGGAATATAAGCTGGATCTCCCTTGGTAACTAAAACAATCCCAATTTTCTTCATATTTTTTTATGATAATAGAAGGCAAACTAGCAGACGGATTTCCTGATGGTTAGAAATTCACGCCGCCTAAAGACACCAAAGTTGATAATGGTGCATTGCCAACCTGAGGCCGGGATGTTAGGTCTTGAGCAAAAATAAGTTTACCGGCTACCTTACCCTCCAAACCGGAACACGTCATGACGTTATGGCTTCAGGAATAG
>NJDD01009262.1:194-10404 GCA_002245505.1 Calephelis nemesis
TAATGCACGTTTTTGCAGTTTTACTGCATACATACATATCTTCTCGCCAAGTCTCTTACGGAGTAGGCAGAGAGTATCGAGTGCCAGAGTTTTACTGTACCTAAATAAAAACATTTTTGCTGTAGATAAAAATAGAAATATGTCACTTATTGGTTGTTATAACTATTGTTACATTTTCCGTTTTTGTTTTCATTACAAATATATCGCCAAGTGGAAAACCACTTCCCGCTACGCAATACGTATTTTTATATGATATTTTAATATCTGCGTCGCAATATCAAGATTAAATACGACACGAAAGGATCAAGTAGGATATAAATTCATATAAAATTCACAAATCTATTCGTTCCCTCTTCTGGATTCTTTATTCACGCGTATAGTCGGAATGTTATGGTACATTGTTTTTATATGATGTTTTGGCTATTATTAAATATCTTCACGCTCACATCCCCGAAGATGCAGGCAGAGGCACAACCAGGGAACTAAGCCGTAGACCTATCGCCAACCAGCCTCGTATTCAATCCCGGACAACATTACTGGCTATTACAAACGAAAAAGTTAAAAATCATTTGTATCCTTATACTTTTTGGGTTTTACATAGCTCCGTCTTTTTTGTAATTAATTATGTTGTCGCACATAAAATTATTAATAAAACCAAAGATTGTGTAAAGTGCATAAAGTAAGAGATTTCTAAAACTACACAATAAAAATGTGTAGAATCTTATATTTTTTTAAGTATTTTACAACGTGGTAATGTTAATAAGTATCTACTATCCCTGTTAGTTAATATAATGAAACAAATTTAGGTATATTACGATATTTTTGTTAACTATGTTTTGGAGATTTAAACTGTATCATGGAGACACGATATATGACTTCCATGGTAAGATTTTTACCGAGTATATTGGATGGCGTGGTGTCATATTAAAAATAAATTTCATGACCGCCTTGCTGGACGAGATGTTAGCGTACAAGCCTAATGTGGCATATCAACCGCGAAGCTCTGATTTGATTCCCTACAGTAGCAGGAATTTGGGCAACGGATATTTAGATGTCTGCGTTTCTGGGTTTATGTGAAAATTTTATTTATTCTAATATTCTTTTTTTAAAGATACTGGATTGCAAACAAGCAGACGGAGTTCCATATGGTAAGAAATTCACGCAACCTAGAGACACTAAAGGTAGTAACGGTGCAATGCCAACCTGAAGCCGGGTTGTTAGGCCTCGAGAAAAAACAAGTCTACCGGCCTTACCTTACTTACTCTTAACCTTACTCTCCAAACCGGAACATATCATGACGTTATGGCGGCAGGAATAGGTAAGGCGGTGGTACCAATCCGGGTGAGTACCAGTCACGGGGTTAGTGACGGCAAGCCTATTCTCGCCTTTTACGAGCTGCCTGGCAGGAAGGCAGATGGTCTATTCTGCAAAGGAGCCCGGACGAACACGGGGAAAAATTTATTTAAGTATTTCTTTAGATTAGCATCGTTGAATAATTCCCATAAAACAAGTATTTACTTTGTTTAACTTGGGGTTAAATACATTCATTTTTTGAACTTACGGCTGCACTTAGAGACGTCTGTTAATCTATCATTATGACACAATTTTGTTCAGAAAATATCGAATTAATTATATCTTAATTATAAACGTCACTGGTTGCGGTTCTTAGTGGAATTTCACTATTTGAGAACTTTTTAAGTAACTTTTTGTTTGTTTTTGAAATTACCAGCTGATGCACAAGATTTAATTCGCTCGTGTTCCAGTTTTTGGGGTTTCCTAGGACTTGTAAAAGCAAAAATTTGTTGAGTGCTTGTTTGTCTTGGCCACTTTAATCGCCTATTATTTAAAAAAAGTTTAGTGTTCTAGTTTTCCATTATTGAGTGCGAAAATTTGTTCTGCTAGCCATTAAGTTTCTTATTTTTTTAGTACTCTTCTATATTTTATAAGCTGTAAAAAACTACCTACGACTTATGACATAATTTATATGTATGTCTAAATATACCGTTCATATCTTGCATTGAAAGAGAAAAATTGTAAAAAAGTGAAAGCGGATGAAACAAACTTCACAAACGTAGGGACGGGAAACAGTCCAATCGTATAGAGCTTTAAGGGAAATTAGTTTTCCACTACACATAATAGAAAACGACCTCGTTAATGTTTCGCAACTGTTTCTACTTCAAACAGAAAGGCCTGTAATATGATAGCACTCGGCAGTAGACACCGTTCAATTGGACGTACATACGATGTTCAAATTCAGTCATAATCTCGAAAATGCTTTGCTAATGCTTCGATTCTTTTGCCTCAGATTACAAAGTACGTGAAATACTTTCAACCTAAAAACGATCGAGTGCTTTCTTTCGTTTGAAATCTGGAATATACGAGTAAATTTTATATTATGTGTATACATTGTTAAAATAAAAAGTGAAAGATTAGTCTTGGTTTTAACTTTGTTAAGATCATTATTATTACACGTCTTTTACGTCACGTAAAACCCCATTTTGGGCACGTTTTTGGGCTTGCATGGCGGTGCACCCGTTTGTTGCATACTTCCACTTCCAATATGACCACTGCGACATACTTCAAAAAATGGCGCATCGATTAAGTTCGATACATAGATATAACCAGGAAAAAAAAATTAAGGGTAAAGAGTAAATACATACAGCAGTATAATAAGCAAACCTTTGGAAAGGACATAGCTTGATAGTATTAAATCTCTTGGCATGTTGTATCCGGAATAGAAAAAGAAAGTGAAGAAGACTTTGAAATGGCCAACGAGTTAGTTTAACGAAGGTCGACAGGATAATAAATTCTTAAATGAGTACGAAATCATAAACCTAATTTTGCACTACACATACTTAATATTAATATCGTAAATATTTCGGCAACTTTTCTGCTACAAATAGAGAGGCCTGTGTCACGACAGTCGGCAGTAGATACTGTTCAATTGAACATACATTTAATGCTCAAATGGCAGTCAAAATCTGGCAAGTACTTTACCAGATATAAAGCTTTCGATATGCGAAATTATTGTCACGTTTTCCACTTAAGCCTCAGATTACAAAGTACGCCAAATACTTTTAACCCTAAAAACGGTCGAGTGCTTTTCTTTCGCTTGGTTATCTGAAATAATAAAGGAATATGATTTTCACGTCTTGAATGTTTTACACAAAATTTATTATATCTACAAAGATGATCAGTGCAACATTTTTCGATGTTGACATTAACACATTAAAAGTTTATTAAACGAGTTAAAAAGTAAAAAGTTCTCACGTCAGTAAGATATATTTTTTTGATAACTTTCACGAGAGTATTCTATCAACACTTTAATTATTATTTATTTTCTTATAGATAGTATTTAAGAAATTCCTAGTGTTTATTAATTATTGATTCACACCACTATTAAAATAATTGTATTGTTAACTTTTGACATAACATAATTTAGTCGAAAATGTTATTACGTATATGATTTGTTTGAGTTTATATATTTTTTATACACACTAAACAACAGGCTTCATTAATTTTCATTTACATATTTTGTTATTAAACAAACTTTTGAAATAAAAGTAGGTCCATAAATTTTCTTACATGTTACAACTTTATCTTGTAAATTTTCTTCGTATACTGAAGATTTATACCACATTAAAATAAACACTTTTGTTTTTCAACCCGCAAAAATACGGAGGATGTTTTTAATTAATGTATATATTTGTTTTTCGTGTACTTGCTATTGGTACGCTTTATGCTTACAGAGTTCCCTTGTTATTTATTAACATTTCTTTTGTGTTTTTATATATAAAAGTTATATTAATAATAATTCAAACTTCGTAAAATAAAAGAAGCTTAATTTAGAAATGTAGGTTTTTTTCTCTGGTCTTTTTTAGGTATCTCTCTCTGGGTACCCAATCGTGATGTCCTCAGCTTTAGTTGTAAGATATTTAGAAAACTTAATACCAGTCGTATTTAACTAGCGTTAATACTTGTATCGCCCAAAACCCTTTAATAAGCTCAGGTCCAGGATTAACGCTCACTGAACATAAAATACGACGTCAAAATCTACTTCCAGGGCTGAAATTGTCTTAAGGAGCAATACCAAAAATAGGTAACTATCAAAAAACTACTAGAACTAACCAAACAAGATGTAACGAAAATGGTAGGCATTTTAATAGTCGTTGCTCATTGAAGGCATCTACACAAGATTATTGTCACTGACAGTCTTTTTTTATGACATCGGAAGGCAAACAAGCAGATGGATTTCCTGATGGTAAGGAATTCCCGCCACCTAGAGACACCAAAGGTGTAATGGTGCGTTGCCAACCAGAGGCCGGGATGTTAGGCCGCGAGCAAAAGTAATTTTTACTGGCTACCTTACCCTCCGAACCGGAACACGTCGTGACGTTACGGCGGCATTAACCAATCCGGATAAGTCGCTTCACTTGTATGGAGGAAGAAGTAACTGCAAGGCTATTTAAGTGAAAGGCTGTTGCAAAACAACGAAAAAAACCTCGTTGTACTATGTCTACTATGTAAAAAAACTATGGCTTCAATAAATTAAATAGACTTGTAATAGGTTATTCATTCATAGACTTTTGTATCATTATTTTTTTCATTCGGGGCACAGAACATCCAACTCACTAAATATGACGAATAATAATATTTTTTATGTACCCAAAACTGTTACAAATTGCATTGAAACCAATCTTTCCAAAAAATGTTTTACAATAATTATTTCCACACCCAAGTACACTCTTGTAGAATGGAGTAACTTTTTATTATGCAAAAAATTCATTAAATACAAATCCATTAAAATTTTTAATAGTTCAATAAAATTATAATTATTAACGAGACATCGTCACTGCTATTAGAAAAAAAGTATCTTAAGACTTATATTCATGTGAAATAAAGACATTTATCTCACAGTCAGGCATGTTTCTTACTCAGGGCCAACCATCTCCGTATAATACTACTCTGACGGTTATGTTTTGTATATATCTAACAATTTATGTTACATAACCAAAAATAATAATGTTGGAACACTATACACTTCCTCCCAAATTTATAAATGGGTGAACTGATAGCTTAGCAGTGTTTTGAATATTTAGGGAAGTTTACGAAACTGAGATATAAAGTTCAGCTACTAAAACAAATAGAGAGAAATTTTCGCAACAGAACTTTAGAAATAAAGATTAGTCTAGTTTAATACTTAACGTCCCTGCGCTGCATTTCAGTCACATAATGTAGGTTTAACTATGGCTTTTATGAAAACATCGACATCGATGGGGTAATCGATGAAAGATCTACATGTGCCTATCATGTATACCTACTAGTACTTGCCACCGTAGTCTTCGCTCGTCAGTAAAGTCTTTTGTTCTGCGGTGCAGGGTGATTAGATTACTAATGCACTTAACAACACAGCTTTAGGTTGGCAACGCAACATTTTTCCTTTTCATGTCAACGTTTTTATATTTATTTAAATTGTTTAATGCACTTGTGCTATCCTTATTTCTACAAACATAATAATAATAATATAAATATATTTCCTACATAAATTGTGGAAAAGTACAATGTTGTAGTAATATCAAACAGCTCCCCGTCCCGACCACACGAGACTGAATAGATACAAATCCCTCAAACGCAATTCATTCAACTGGCAAGCAAAGATCAACTCAAATGTAAATCCTTCGTCAGTGGATAAATCTGTGAAGTTTAGGTTAATTTATTCATTGTAATAACACTTTTGCATTACTCACAGTGACGTGGGTCTGCGTCTGGACATTTGGGTAATGTCTTTAACCTTCACGCAATTATTTTGTTTGAATTTAGTGATATATTTTAAATTGCTTTTTTCGGCGCGTGAATTTTTAATCAACAATCGGTTACGATTTTGCACTGTCTTCGCAATTGTCGTGATTTTGTTTGGAAGAGAGGATTTTATCCTCAATTTCTAAATGTAAATATTCATGCTTAATAATTGTATTTTGTTACTATCTAAATGTAAGGTCCTTTCAAAACAAGTGTTTCAATTTATAACAGTGTTCAGCATATCTAGTTTAAGATATCTGCACAAAAAAATCGTGCTTCAAATGATTTTTGATTTCAAAAATTATGGTACCTTTTCTCATCTGGTCGACTCCATATTAAATGAAATATTTCATCAAAAAAAAACGCTCAATAAGTAAATGTCATTCCCACTTACTTAACTAATTAAAATTAATAGAAATATTCTGTAAGAAGTAATTAGAATGAGAGAACGTACTCTAATATTAAAAACACAGTCATTTGAGTGATTTTTTTTGTTTTGTGTGGATATCTATTACATACGATCTTAGCATGTAGATATGATATTGTGTCTAAAATTTGAACACCCGCTTTGGAAGGACTTTACGTAGGGCACAAAATTAAAAACCCATTACCCCTCGAGAACACCTATCTGTAAATGTACGAGTAGCTAAGAATTTTCTCCGTCTTTCGAACAAAAAAAATCGCATAGAAGTCATTGCATCACGCATGAATGAATGAACACACTTTGTTAAAATTTTTTTCTTGAATTGAAGTTTCGATTGATATAACATGTTTTTCTTTCACCTCATTTTATCTATTAAATAGGTGTATATAAACGAATTACCTAAATGGAAGGAAATGGTGCTGCGGAAATAAGTTTCTGAACATATTATGACTGGAGGGTATTCTGAGAGGATTTTGTACCGAATTACTTTTTTTAAATTCTTGTCTGAAGTATTTGATGTCCTTCATGTAAAACAGATTGAAGTATTTGGAACGAGTTTTAATAAGTACTTAGTTTAAGGGAAGAAGCTTTTTTAATATAATCTACATTTCACCAAACATGAAGAGAGATTTATTAGAGTAGAAAAGTCTTTATTTTAAATAAAATCATGAAAGGTAGTGTACGGTAGATAGGATTGAAATGAATATATTTTCAAAATTATTTTTAAGAAATAATAAATTATTAAAAATATAAATAAATGCCGTGATTGAAACATTAAAAAGTATAACGGCCTTGTAACACTATTTTTAAAACACATATTGCAAGTAAATAAATTTCATGTCATTTCAAAACTCGAGTAAGTAACTGTCGAAGTCGCGGGTTAAGTATAGTCGTATGTAAGCCAAGCAACGGCTAGTTTTCATAAAATTAAAATATTAATAGGGAAATTCCTGCAAAGTTTTAAATCTCAAAGGCGAAAATAAAGTAAAAGTAATTGCAATTATCTTCATGTGGACCGCCATGTACCCTCGAGCGGATTAATTTATTAAGTCTTAAATTCCACTCCGACCTAACGACGCTTGACTAACATTAAATGTTTGGTTATAATCTTGGTAATAACGTTCTTCGTATTAGTTAATATACTTTTTACATGTAAGAGTAAAGTAGGGTTCTTGATTTTGGTAAATGTTTTGTTGCAATCTTGTTAATAACGATTATCATATTAGTTGATCTTTTTTTATGTCTTTGGTTGGTTGGTTTGGTTGTAACCTTGGTAATAATATCCATCATGTTAGTTAGTTCTATTTTTTACATCTGTGAGTAAAACCGACTTCTTGATTTTGGTAAATATTTAGTGGTAATCTTGTTAATAACGATTATCGTATTAGTTAATCTGTCTTTTTTATCTAAGAGTAAAGCAGACTTCTTGAGTTTGGTAAATGTTTAGTTGTAATCTTGTTGTAATAGCGTTCATCGTAATAATTAGTTATTTTTTTAATCTAAGATTTAAAAAAATATTTGATTGTGTTAAAAGTTTTTATAATAACATTCATCGTAATAGTTAATCTGTTTTTTAAATCCATTGTAGTTTGTTGTTAGTTTTTTTGTTTTTGTTTGTTTGTTTTTTGTTAGTTAATCCATTGTAACAGATATAAAAAAAGCCTTTATTTTGCTAATTCCGCGTAAGCAGTGTAACTGTTGCGGCAAATAGTCCTCCAATGGACACAGAATGTGACATGCATAACTAACGTTCCTATCGCCCACCTCCGCGACCAGACCTAGAATAAAGTAAGAGCCTGGGAAACAATATACATAGTGACTTCGGCTAGTCGTGGTTGCCTTGGTTGCGCCTTTACCTACCCTTCGGGGATAGGGCCGTAAAGATACTTTCTTAAAATGTCTATATTATTTAAATTAATGTAAATTTTGTTTTTAAAAAACAGATAAAATTGGTTTGGGATCGTCATAGTTAAAGGATTGCAATCAAACAGTAACAATTAACCCCTTAAATGAACGTCAAAGTATTGCGGATAACTGCAGCTGTTACGATCACGTTTAGTGCTTTTGTCGGTGACTTGAAAAATTTGTGCTTTAGATAACAGTTTGTGAAAGAAAAATGTCTTTTCAACGAAATGTCACTAAAGAATAGTTGTATTGAATAGTGAAAATGTTGGAGTTGGCTGCATCTAGCCATTTGAGCGAACAAAGCGGATCCGCTCACCCCTAAGTAACCGGTCCGGACTACCGAACGCTGCGGAACCAACAGCTATTTTCAATTTCAAATTTTCTTATTCAACGACAAAGGAATTCCGTAATCTTATTTGAAAAGTTTCGTGATCTGACTTCACAACAAATCATAGAAAAAGCGTAAAAATTAAAACAGTAAAAGATATCTATCTCGCCTTTGTGGTTAGCGGTCCGGCGTAGGACTTGACTTCTTGAGGTCCCGGGTTAGACACCAGGTTTGAATAACGTAAGTAACTGTGTATTTTCAATTTTCTTTTATTAAACATAATTCAGGATCGGATTGTTAATTTTAAATTTTCTAATAAAAATAACGTTGCCTGAGATTGGGTGCCCAGTTGGCGATATATTACATTATGGGGACGTAGTGTCTTTTTCTATTCGTGGGTGCCCTGGTTGTGCCTTTACCTTCCTCTTTGGGGATATGGGCTTAAAGTATTTTGGAACGCATACAAGCACACGGATTTCCTGATATGAAATCCGCTTAGAGACACCAAAAGTGGTAATGTTGCATTGCCCACCTGAAGCCGGGATGTTAGGCAACGAGCAAAAGTAAGTTTACCGGCTACCTCATCTTCCAAACTGGAACATGTTAATGGGAAACACTGACATTAATTCCCACAAGGACTTAGTGTCTTCGGCTAGTCGAGGGTGCCCTGGTTGTGCCTATGTCTAACCCTGCGAAGATATGGGCGTGAAGATACTTTTTTTGTACTGTATTTATAATGGTATCTTGTTAAGGATCGATCAGTAATTATACCCTATTTTTTTATAATATTGGAAGGCAAAAAAGCCGATGTAATTCATGATGGTAAGAAATTCACACAGCCTAGACGCCCCGAAGGAGTATTGGTGCGTTGCCAACCTGAAGCGGGGATGTTAGGCATCGAGCAAAAGTAAGCTTAACGGCTACCTTATTCTGCGAACTGGAAAACTTGTTGTTTAAAATTAAATACTTGTGATGATTAACGTATTTATTTGAAAAAGGATTAATATCATGTTTATAAAAAAAAAGTCCCCAAAAATGTATTATTCTAAGATACATTCGGTTAGCATAAAAAAGGTTACAGTGAGCTAACAAATAAACAAACTCTTCAGCTTTATAACATTAGTATAGATAGGCTAAAAGACACTTTACAAGCTTAAAAGTATCTTCACGTCCATATCCCCGAAGGGGTAGGCAGAGGCACAACCAGGGCACCCACGACTAGCCGAAGATACTAAGTCCCACAATGTGATAGGTGGCAAGCCTATCGCCAACCGGGCACATTTCCAATCCCGACCAACATTTTTTCTTTATTAGAAAATTGGAAAAATGCAATTTAATTTTTGTTGGCCGATCCCAAGCAACATTATTTTTTAACTAGAAAATTGGAAAAACCCAATCTTCTTTTTGTTGCCCGACCCGGGATTCGAACACGGGACCCATGCAGTCAATTCCAACAACTGAACCGCTAGACCACAGAGGCGACAAGCTTCAAAAGCTTACAAGCAAAAAATAAAATCCAAATACTCCCTGTATTTGGATTTTATTTTTTAGCTTCTCAATAAAACTTCTAGGTTTGAAAATGGTTTGTCTCATGTTTGAAAAGATGAAACGTGCGCCCCTTACGGTAATTACCCTTATGGACCCTAATCACCACGTTTGAAGCAAAACTCACGTCCCAGGAGGAAACGTCTATTTTAGTTCCCACAAATGCATATAATCCTACCATACATGTTTTGTTTAATTCTAAGGGAATA
>NJDD01009264.1:0-12108 GCA_002245505.1 Calephelis nemesis
CCGGCGACCGGCGCGTCCCCGTACCAAGAAACTCAAACGTCAGTCGTTAGATATGATCCGACTAAATTAAATAGTTGTTACTTTCATATAACCCGTCTATATTTTTATTTCGATTGAATATGGTCAGTTCATTATTGTCTCGTAGTAAAAACAATTACTTGGTAAAAGATGTTTGTTTACATAATTTACAGCTTCTCGTGACGGGTACTTTAGACAGAAAGCGAAAGCTTCCAAAAAAAGGTTAACTTTTTAATTTTTTTCTATCGAGCAAAGTGAAATGAATCGTGTTTTGGAAACACTAGTCTAGTAAAGCATATTCATGTTAATCTTGTGTATTTTTGTCAGCAAGATCTATGATTGCTTTGTATGAAAAAAACAGTAAACTGCTGATGTATTTTAGCGTACATGGCCCCTTAATATCTATTCCTGCCGCCATATCGTCAATGCTTGACGTGTTTCGGTTCGGAGGGTAAGGTAGCCGGTAAACTTACTTTTGCTCGAAGCTTAACATCCCGGCATCAGGTTGGCAAAGCACCATTACACCTTTGGTGTCTAGGCGGCCTAAATTTCTTACCATCAGGAAATCCGTCTGTTTGTTTGCCTTCCAACATCATAAAAAAAATTCTATGTTTCATAATCGTATGGTAGGTAATAAAAGTCATTATTTGTATTTGCACCAAACAAAACTTATAAAAAACAACACTTGTATTTTTAAATATTAATTTTATTTTTATTCAGGTAATTACTTTGGTACTTGATTACTCAAAATTATCAGATTTGTCATCTATATCTATAATAATTAATTAATTAACCTATTAGTAAAGACGTGGACATAGACTTTATGACTCACTTGAGAAATTTTGTCTTTGGTTTTCAACACATGGGCTATGCAGTCCTTACTCCTTTCATAGCTGTGGAGTTGCATGAAGAAGCCCTTCTCCAAGATTCTTCGTTTTCATTTATTTTAAAGGTCTCAATTTTTGCGGAAAAATACAACAAAGTACATTATTTTTATGACAAAAGACAACGAATAAGCATAAGTCTCTTTTGATATTAAGAGATATCCGCCGCGTATAGGAGAAGTTTCAAAAATAGAGGACAACAGTCATTTTGGCATGTCCCCACAAATCATATATTTTTTATTTCAAGTAGTTATAATTAATCAAGTTGATTTATTTTGTAGTTAGTAAACAAACTTTCATACTTTTTCATTATTATAAATTCAAATTAAGTAGTTTTAAATAGATTAACTACAAACAGTTTTTGTTGTTATTTAAAAAAATTACAACGTCGACAGTAAATGACGGCTATTTAAAAAACTTACATTAACTTTGTCTTCTTTCGGCCAGCGGTATGCGAAGGTTTGTGCAACCGGCTGAACCGAAGAAAAATTTATGGTTAGGTTTGTTATTCTAGTATATTTTACTATAGAACACATTTTTATAAATGAATATCATACGAGTATATGTAATTTTCAGACGAATCTTAAAATGTTTAATTTTATTTATTTAGAATTGAAATTGAATTGTTACATTTTTCGAATGAAAGTAGGTCTCAATATGTTACTTCCGTTTTCTTACTACATTTACCGTAACATATAGACGGACTGACAAAGTAACAAAACCGACAGCATAAAGCTTGGTGTATATTATATGATAATGATAATTTAAACTTTGGAGAATTATTACTGTACTCTGTGATTTAAACACAGTTTATGAAAACGATAGGTCAAAGAAACCCAGGGCCGGCGCAATAATTTTGTTTAAGTATTAGATTTTTGAAGAAATTTAAAAATAATATTTAATAGTATTACTGCCTCCTCTCTGCCTGGTGGCTAACATTCTTTATTTGCTATAGTAGTTTTGTAGGCGTTCTTATTAAAATTTGTATTTATTCCATAACCCCAGGTCCCTCATGGGGTAAACAGATAGCAACAAGTGCCAAGTATCACGGTTTAAATAAACCTGTCTTGCTTCATCCCATTAATTATCCTTTTCATAAAAAACCCACCGATATTGGAGACTCTTATAAAGCATACGTAGGACATGCTCCAGAGAAGGGTTTTGAAGAATTTTCCTGCAAAGATTGAGACAGAAGAGCAACTTTTTTTGCATTTTAGCTGGACCTTGGACTATATACCGCAGCAAGACTTAGATAACTAAATCCAAAGTATGAAAACTAGCTACAGGACCCTTATAAATGTCATGGGTGGGTTTACAGACTACTTATTTATCACATAAATGTTTAAAGTTCCTTATTTTTCACACTGTCTTGAGAAAAAACATTCATTGTTAGTTTTACCATTACTTTACGTTTTTTTTATTTCAATCCAAAATTGTTACATAAAAAACGTAAAACAATAAGTTCAAAGAGGTTTTATAAAAATATGCACATGTTAGATGTTGTCATCAATAAATTTTGAGATAATTAAGTAAATTAAAAATATCCCTAGACAGTCTTGATGTGTTTATTTACCAGAAATATTCGATACTAGGTACTCATAAAAAATGTTTGATTATAATTACATCTTTGTGTACTATGCCTTACGATTTTGTTACCGACCGTTTTGTTACTGTCCCCTAAAAAATTTGCTAAAAGTCAGATATATTTGTCCCTTATCCACTAAATGTTTAAAGTAAAACTGCATTTATTCAAATGAAAACTCATTTACGATTAGCTGATTTAGTTTTTGAAAGGCTAACAATAATATTTCATTAGCAACATGAAAAACAAATGTTGTTTTTGGACATTTCGTAACAAACTCGAACAAAATTTCATCTTTTTGAGAGTTTTAATTATTTTATAAGCTTAATTTCATTAAATATAGATAGCAAAAGACCCTATTGTTCCTAAATATATTTTGGATTTTGAAAACCTATCATAGTTTCATTTATTTTGGATATTGAATATAGTAACAAAATTGACAAATTTATCACACTTGTTGTCTTATTTTATATTTTTTTCCATTAATTAATACAAATAATCAAAAACAAAGTAATATTTCTAAATCAAGAAAAGATTTGCTTTTGAATCCGATTAAAAATATTACAATACATGGATGTGAAATTTTAAAGAATATTTTTTGACTGTTGTGCTCAATTTTAAAACTCCTCATAGACACCATGTACTTATGTTGTAGGGTTCGCTGCATAGCGAGAGTATTAAGCCAATTGTCTACCGGCTGCCCTCTGGACTAGAACAAAACTTTGTCACTATGGCGGCAGGCATAAGTTAATGCTGTAGATCCCTACACGGGCAAGTTGCTTCGGGCATATGGTCTATTCTACACAAAGTACCTAGACCAACACGGGGAAAAATGTGTATATAGTATTAAATAAATTATAACTAGGTATACAACTATTTCTATGTATTAGTATCCCTACTTAGCATTTATTACAAGCACATAATTTGCTTAATTTAAGGGTTAGATCAATTTGTGTAATTTGCCCAGGCCCCAGGGATATTTTTTTATCTAAAAAATGACCCAATACTCTATAACAATGCAACAGAACAAAAATCACTATACTTAATATAACATTAGGTACCTAATTGATAACTTGCACACAACACTTCAATTTACGGACGATAATTTACAACTCCGTAAACTGCAAGAAACTGACTTCGATTTCAATATTTTCTCATCTTATAACACCAAAAATATAATATTCTCTTCGATTTCGTTTCGTTTCCATCAGCAGACCTAGACTTGGTGGCAATGGGATTTGGGACCAACTCGAAGGTACGCTATCTTAAATAAAAACCTTTGAAGTAACGTTCTCTTTTTCAATGTTAGCTAAAGTGACCAATTTAAAGTTGAAGTAGCAAACAAATATACAGGTTTTTCATTCTTCGAAAGTAGTCATTAGTTTAGGTACGTATTGAAAAAATCGGTATCATAGGACAACACTACAAAAAAAGAACAGGCGTCATTATTTGTCATCTTGATATTTCCATCTATCAATTCAGTCTCATCGATATTAATGACGAGTTTCAAAAATAGAGCACAACAGTCATTTTCACAAATCATATATTTTTTTATTTCAAGTAGTTATAATTAATTAAGTTGATTTATTTTGTAGTTAGTAAACAAACTTCCATACTTTTTCATTATTATAAATTCAAATTATACAAAATAACCATTTTTTGTAAAAAAATATTTATTAAAGTATATCCTCATTTTCTTGCATGTCCCCAAGTCGAGTGACACATTTTAAGTCAAATTTTTCTGGTCTTAGTCTAGGTTTTCCCTTGACTCGTTTTGTTATTTATGCAAAATGAGCAAAATTTAAAATAGCTTCTTGGGTCCAGTTTTGCTAAATACTTAAACATTTTAAAAGAATGATGTAATTTTACTTTTCCCCGAAGTTTTGAAATTCCGGACATTTCGATTTTGTTACCATAGTTTTAAATAGATTAACTGCCAAACAATTTCAATTTTTATTAAAAAAAAAATGGCTACGTCGAAAGTAAATGACGGCTATTTTAAAAACTTACATTAACTTTGTCTCCTTTCGGCGACATTTTCACGACGATTTCAGACGAATCTTAAAAACCCAGGGCCGGCGCAATAATTTAGTATTTTAGATTTTTGAAGATATTAAAAAATAATATTCAATAGTATTACTGCCTGCTCTCTGTCTGGTGGCTAACATTCTTTATTGGCTAAAGAAGCTTTGTAGGTGTTCTTATTAAAATTTGTAGGTCAAAATAGTTATATTACGTATTTATGTTGTAGGTTACATTTATTTCATAACGCCAGGTTCCTCATGGGGTAAACAGGTAGCAATGAGTGCCAAGCATCAAGGTTTAAATTAACTTGTCGTACTTCACCCACATTAATTAACCACATAAAAATAAAAATAAAAAACCCACCGATATTGGAGACTCTTATAAGGCATACGTAGAACATGCTCCGGAGAAGGGCTTTGAGAAATTTTCCTGGAAAATTTGCTACAGAAGAGCAACTTTTTTTGCATTTTATCCGGACTTTGGATGATATACCGCAGCAAGACTTAGATAACTAAATCCAAAGTATGAAAAATCGCTGCAGGACCCTTATAAATGTCGTGGATGGTTTTACAGACTACTGGTTTATCACATAAAAGTTTCAAGTTCCTTATTTTTCACAGTTTCTTGAGAAACACATTCATTGTTGGTTTTATCATTACTTTACGTTATTTTTCTTTATTTCAGTATATAATTGTTACATAAAAAAACGCAAAACAATAAGTTCCAAGAGGTTTTTATAAAATATGCACATGTTAGATGTTATCATCAATAAATTTTGAGATAAATAAGTAAATTAAAAATATCCCTAGACAGTGTTGATGTGTTTATTTACCAGAAATATTCGATACTAGGTACTCATAAAAAAATGTTTAATTATAATCACATCTTTGTGAACTATGCCTTACGATTTTGTTACCGTCCGTTTTGTTAAAAACCTAAAAACTTGCTAAAAATCAGATATATTTGGCCCTTATCCACTAAATGTTAAAATTAAAACTGTATTTATTTAAATGAAAACACATTTACGAATAGCTGATTTAGTTCTTGAAAGGCTGACAACTATATTTTATTAATAAGACGAAAAACAAATGTTGTTTTTTAACATTTCGTAACAAACCTGAACAAAATTTGATCTTTTTGAGAGTTTTATTAATTTTATAAGCTTAATTTAATTAAATACAGATAGCAAAAGACCATACTGTTCCTAAATATATATTAGATTTGGAAAAGCTATCATAGTTTCATTTATTTTGGAGACTGAATATAGTAACAAAACTGACCAAATTATTACACTTGTTGTCTTATTATATACATTTTTCATTAATTAATACAACTAATAAAAAACAAAGTAATATTTCTAAATCAAGAAAAGATTTGCTTTCGAATCCCATTAAAAATATTACAATACATGGATGTGAAATTTTAAAGCATAATTTTTTACTGTTGTGCTCAATTTTTGAAATTCCCCTAATGATAAAAAAATAGTTATAATATTGTGTACAAGGATACCCAATTTCCAATTTGCATGAAATCGAGATTCAAAGGCAACCCTGTTTTGTAAAAAACAAATGCAAAAGCCAAGCTGTGGTAACTTTTTGTCCCTAGATGAGTTTACGATTCCAGTGCTCTTAGTGACGTCCAAATTACCATTGAGATTGAAAGTGAACAAAATGTTGTACCTATTTTATAAAACCTACAGGTACAATACATTCAAGGTTTACTACAATCAGCATCTACAATGATGATACGCGATTCCAAATATAATTATACATAATTTGTTTTTAAATTTTGTATATATACCTAAAGATTAAACGCGACTTCGTCGTTTTGTTGATCGAGCGTTTAGTCTAATAAAATATAACTTTGCAAGTTGGTATTTTTTCTTGATGAAATCCACTCCCAGATCATAATAAAACCAATATGGGACCACTTCAGAGTCATGACCCACCATCTCAAGCAGTGCCATCAAAATCTGTTCGTTTTTGGGCGAGTGATTGCGTAATAAACATACTTTTTTTTATAATATTTGAAGGCAAACAAGCAGACGGATTTCCTGATGGTAAGAAATTCACTAGAGACACCAAAGATGGTAATGATGCGTTGCCAACCAGAGGCCGGGGTGTAAGGCCTCGAGCAAACCTCAGTTTACCGGCTACCTTACCCTCCAACCGGAACACGTCAACAGCAAGCATTGACGTTATGTCGGCAGGAATAGGTAAGGCTGTTTGAATTTACAACCCGCTACAAAAAAGGAGCTTCTCAATTCGACTGTACCTATATCTGTTACAGGATCTGTATATTGACGAAGAACGTCAATAGCCAACCGATTTTGATGGTTCTTTATTACGAAAATAGGTCATGATTACGAGGTGGTCCCATATGAGTTTTATCATGATCCGACTAATAGTATTTGAGTTATATAAGTATTATTTGAGTTATATTACTATTAAGATAGGTCATAGTAAAGTCCTCAGAGTTCGCGCAAAACTTAAATGCGCCTCGCGCATAGTCCATTCGAGTGCAACAATCGAAATGCAACTTTCGGCGCCTGTTCAATTACAATATAGGTATGTACAAGAAAGTAAGAAAATCTTGTCATACCCTAATAATATTGATTACATGTTCAAAAGGTTGGGTGTTTGTCAAAATATCAATATTTATTACAATAATATATATACATATTACCTATGAAATGCACCATTTAATTAAATTTTCAGGTTCAATTCAAGACGAGGAGGACATTAATTGTGTGATAAAATGTTCATTTTATGTCTGTGTTTCTGGGTCTAGGTCAGATAACCATTTTATAAAGTTAATCAAATTTATTCTACGTATTAATATCTTTGACCACCACTCATAACACAAGCATATTGCCTACTTTGGTGTTAGATTCAACTTGTGTAATATGTCCAGAGCAAGAAACTTTATTACTACTGAAGGTTACACTCTGAACAAAGCCCTAATGTCATTTCCAAATGTCGCTAACTCACTCTAATGTACTGACCTCTCTTTTTGAGAGTCTTGTCATTCTGGCATGTTTATTATTTATTTATTTGTACACGTTATGTAACACAAAACAAAAGTTTTACGCAAATGTCCCCATGCAAAAGAGACGAAGCTCGAGTATGAATGAGAGTGCCGTACGCTCCCGCACTTTCCCGCACATATCCTCGCCGGTACGTACCTTGAAATGAGTTTTGCGCAACGATAGGCTACATAAATAGGGGTAGGGGTGCCAACTTTTTTTGACAAAAAAGTATAAACTGGTTTTGATAGAAAAAAATAAAGTATTACTTACGAAGAAAAAAAAATCCAAATATTATTTTGTTAGGTTACCTACGTTTTTTTGTGTGCTTTTTTTGTGTACGGTTACCTACGTATTTTTGTGTGCTTTTATCACATGCTAACATTTTTTTTGCTATCTTCAATTTTGCAAAGCTTGATTGGCAATCAACATAATTTAAATCTGAATAAATAAACAATTTATTTTTCATTAAATTTATTAATGTTCTGTTTGTCTCTTCCCACCACTTTTGAAGAATTACTAAAAAAACTCTTTCAGTGAAAGCTGAAGAGCGGGAATGGATAACAGATAAAAATAACTTGTTTTATATTTGTTAAGTTATATATTGCTATTAGTACATAGTACATTCAATCAACAAATAAAACATTACCTACACTACCATGCATTTGACACACACAAATAAATAAGTACATTGATTATAACGATAAAAGATCACAGAGGGCGCACTAAAAAGTTTGGCAACAAAGTAGTTGGTCTTGAGAATTGAAGATGGCCTTCTTATCAACAAGATATTAAAATTTATTATGATCGAATTTTGACCAACGGGCCACCACTAGTTTAAATTAATCTTTCATTCCTGTCAGTAACCACGAACAGTCGCGGGCAATAGCTAATTCCTGATATGATATTATGTCTTTGTTCTTTTACAGAATATCTAACATGACACTGATTTACGGTATTTGAATCGTCACTCGGGAAATACTAATCCATCTATTATTAATTGACACTTGCGTAATTCAAGAGTCATTGTTTTGAAAGTAGATTCCGTAGTGTGTCATACATGGTGGCCATACCTGATACCACCATTAATTAACCGTGTCACGGTAGTGGGTATTAGGATTTTACTTACTTTTTAATGTGATAGGTCTCCCAATGGTAAGAGACAACCGTGGTCTACAAAATGTTAGGCCTATTTTGCAAGTCTACAACCCAACCCCACGTACTGGAACAGGCAGGTGGATTCCTTCCCGAGTAAGTTCCTGCAAAGCACTCTACTACAAGTCTTGTCGGTACTATATTTTATGTGTTTGCCTCTTATGCTGGATCCACCGCTTGCCAAACTTCTACAGACCAATACAAAAATAAGCGTGTGAATTGGGTTGTGGGTGTGGTTGGGTTTATATAGTTTTACTAGGCTTTGTCGTCGATCCGATCGAGTGTCGGTTTTTTTTGGCACAAATCGAAGAAAATTGCTGCAAGGGCTTGCCACGCGTCCACAAGTTTATGTGAGTTTTTATTGAATTGTGCCGTACGTGTCGTGACGATATTAAGGTCGCATTCGTACATTTATTTAGTGTAACAAAGGATGCAAATAAATAAAAATATGAGTTTGTTTTTCACGTGTTGATCTGGGTCTTTTGTGTAGAATAGACCATCTGTCTCCTAACCAGGTACTTAGCTCGTGAAAGGCGAGTGCTTTGGAGCAATTTGCCAAGATAGGCATCCAGGGATACTTATTCCTGCCGCTGTAATGACAGAATCGTGTTTAGGTTATGACACTTACATTATAAGCCTAACGTCTCACAAAATAACAACGGATTATGCAACGAAGTCTCTTACCACCAGAAAAGCCGTGTGCAGCAAAAAAATGTAAATACGTATAAGTATATCTCAAAATAATATTAGATTTCTCTTGCTCTCCCCGAGGTATAATATGTTAATAGTAAGTAAAAGGCTGAATCGATTACAGTTGTTGTTAAGTCTTACATGACCCTGTGAAACCTAATATTCTGCAAAAAGGAAGTGTCTACCACAAAAAGTCATAAAGGTTTGAGGGGATTTTTTGTTCGTCATAAAGGCTCCTAAAAAAACAAATAGTCGTTATAAACAGGTCGGGTTATTCTCGCAGCCTTTATTTAAAGTAATTTACCTTGACTCATCAGTACGTACCTGAGGTAAACGTTAGCAAGACGTAGGCAGTATAAGGTCGTTACTCGTACGTTAATTCCACTTAAAAAATAAACACATTTTAGGCGGGAATCAAATGTATTTTTAAGATGAAGAAGTTAAGTGTTATTGTACTTTATCTGTGCAGTTTTGTTAGTTTGCAAGAAACGGGGACCGGATCAGGAACAGATGGAAATTGTAAGTAGATAATTTAAAACTTAAGCATAAAAAAAACTGCTACAGTAGGTAGGTATCGTAGTATGGTTGGAAGTAGGTACGGTTTGTCCAGATAAATACCCAATACGAAACAAATAAGAAAAAAAATGATTGTTTTTTTTTTGTTTACATAGTAGAGCAACTCATATTTAACTTTCAAGTCCTCTTCTGTCACACTAAGCAGTTTCGGTAACTGAAGTAATACTTTTTGTTACGTTTTTTCTTACAATTCACATCAAGATTATTAATAACTGCGTTTAAGGTTGTTTCATTTAAACGAACTAATTAACTGACTTTAAATCTGATTTTAATTAAATATTCGGGTATTCGGGATTTTTCGACTTCTTAAAAAAAATTTTTCGAAGTGTTGCTGTCGACATTACGTCTAGTATTCCAAGTACAGGTTGAGGATAGCCCTAAAAGCTCAAATACTCAAAGGCTTCGATTTTTAGATCGAGCAATATGTGTTTTTTTTTAATTTCTAATAAATAACAACGTTGCAAGGGACTGAGTAAGTACCCGGTTGGGAATAGGTTTGCCATCTATCATATTGTGGGACTTAGAAGTAATATTACCCAATTTTAGGTAACGGGGTGGTAGTTTTACCTCTGCCCAACTCTTCGAGGATACGGACAAAACGAAACTTATCTACTTACGGCCAATGTTAATAATGTATCTCCATCTAATGGATTTCAAGCAATCTAGATAGCTGCGTATCCGCCAGCCTATCCCATACCTAATACCCATATTTATCCAGTCCACAGATATGTTATTGGCAAGCGATAACATAAAAATGGATCAAAATATAAATCTTGGACAGCGAGTTTTGAATTAGGATTGATTATTAATATAGGCCGTTAGTAGTTATGGCTTACCTACTAATGACCATAACTTGCTTGTGAGGAATTAAACCATGCCATTTTCCTTTAATTGAAGATACTTTACCGATTTTAATCAAACTCGGGTTAGATTAAAAGTTGAATCCTTATCCTTCAAATAGTAGAAAGCTGATCCTTATCAGTCGAGTAATTTTTTAATGATGTGGTTACAAACAGACGAAGAATTTCAAAAATGTCTAGAGGTCACAAGCGTCTTACTAATTATTTTCTGAATGCTTTTGATGTAGACGCCGCTTTTTGTGTTTTTATATTGTGTGTTTATTCAAGAACATAGTAACTATAAAATATGTTTATGATTTATTTGTCATAAACATATTATTTCCCTTGTTCGCATTTTCCCCGCATCACGCGTAAACGGATGGACGGTAGACCAGTTTTGCTTATTATTTTTGTTATGTTAGAACGTCAACAAAAAGTTTATGTGAAGAAAAAAACTGGGATATTGCAGACTAAATTGAAAAGCAACAATACTTTCACTATTATAAACTGTCAGTAGCTATCGAGGTCTAGCGGTACGAAGTTTTCTTTTATACAAGAACAAATCCCCATTTCCCTTGGTCAATCGTATTACGCGTGAAAAACAAATAGCAAAATTGACCATTCAGACCTATTTTGCTAATTATATTTTTTTGTTAGTTATTGGTGGTGGTGATTCTGCTGCTAATATTTTGGATGCATGATTCTGCTAATATTCAAATGAAACAAAAACAAAAGAGATGAAACATTTTAGACATGTCATATTATGGAAAAAAAAGTGAATTTTTTAATAAATGTCTAAGTCCGAGTAAATAAATGTCTGTAGAAATGTTATTTACCAGATAATCTGACGGCAACAAACGTGCATTGTTGCTACGCTCTTATTGGTCCTATAGGAAAAGCACCTTCAAAATCAGTTAGTTGGCTATTGACTGAGTAATCGCATAACAGACATACAAAAAATTATGCAGTCGATTTGAGAACCTCTTTTTTTCTAGATGTTTAAAGACACACAGGAAAAAACCCAGTTATGAAAACTTGTTCCTGAATGTATACACTTACCTACTACTTAATGTTAACATGAAAACTTGTTCCAACTTCCAAGTCAATTACTCAAACCAAACGTAGCTAGCCAGTTCTACGAACAAAATGCAATATTGGGATAATAAATACTTAGTCTGGCCATAAATACTGTTACACTTAAAAATAAAAAAAATATTACATTTGAATTTCGAGTCTGTCATTTTTATACGATTGTTCATTGTGTTTTCTCATTTTGGCGCCAATACATTGTACAATATTTTGCGATATTAAAAT
>NJDD01009264.1:13001-34789 GCA_002245505.1 Calephelis nemesis
ATTTATGTATTAAACTAACACACTGTAAAAGTAATATATGTTATTTGCAGTTAAAAAAATATTTTTTTTCTTTATTACAATATTTATGGCAAGACTAGGTAATTATAATTTACTATTTTTTTATGAATTGCAGCCTATGTATTATTTCTTTACATAGTATAAAACAAAGTCGCTTCCTCTGTTCTTATGTCCCTTTGTATGCTTAAATCTTTAAAACTACGCAACGGATTTTGATGCGGTTTTTTTATTAGATAAAGTGATTGAGAGGAAGGTTTATATGTATATTTTATACCCGTGCGAAGCAGGGGCGGTCCGCTAGTTGGGATAATAAATAATCGCCTGCTTTAATTATATTTTACTAGCTTGCAAACGCGGCTTTGTTCGCTTGTTCGTTTTTTGTGAATTGCAGCCTATGTGTTAGTTTGGTGTATGAAATAAACATGAAAAAGTATCTTCACGCCCATATCCCCGAAGAGGTAGGCAGAGGCACAACCAGGGCACCCACGACTAGCCGAAGACACTAAGTCAAACAATGTGATAGGTGGCAAGCCTATCGCCAACCGGGCACATTTCCAATCCCGAGCAATTTTTTTTTATTAGAAAATTTGAAAAACCCAATTTTCTTTTTGTTGTCCGACCCGGGATTCGAACCCAGGGCCTCATGCAGTCAAGTCCAACAACTGAACCGCTAGATCACAGAGGCGAAAATATATTTCTGTAAATCATTTCAATAGTTTATGTTATAACTTATACCCATAAACTTGTGCAAGAGAAACAAATATCCACCCATTCTCACAAACTTTCGCATTTATAACGTTAAGTGGTGGGATTATTAAGTACCTACAGTAATATTGATTCTCATCTTCTACATTTATACATCCATGCTATTTGTTATATGATATTCTATAACATACTTACAATATATATGCTAATAATAATATTATTATATCCATGCTATATAATATTATAAATTCGAAAGTCTGTCTCTCTGTTGCTCTTTCAAAACTAAATCGCTGAACCGTTTTTAATAAGATTTAATGTACATATAGCTAAAGATCCGAAGAAGAAAGAAAAAAAAGAAGATTATATACACAATGTTTTAATATTCACACGAACAAATAGTTTTATTCTTATTATAAATTGAGTTATAACTTACAAATAATTTTAAAATGATAATAAATTTAGCCCTGTCTACCGTAAACTACCACCGTTTCCAAACCTAGCCAGTCGGGAGAAGAAACGGCGAAACAAACTCCCTTGGCAACCAGTAGTATAATCTATCGTCCTTGTAGTACCATCGTTTCCAAAACATAGCCCGCTTTCTGAAATTATAACAAATTATTATTATTATTACAAACATTATATTATTTATGCTTGCCGAGTTCAAATATAAGCTATTTAAAAAAATTCACGATCAAAGGATTATAATAGGGATGAAAGTTTGAAAGTGAAACTATTCTACGCTGATGAAGCCGAGGGCAAAACAGCTAGTTTAAAAATAACATAATATGGTTACTATTAAAATGTAGATACTTATAAGTTCTAACTAAGTTAAGATTTCTTGCATCTAACACGGCTACAGGAACCAACCAATCAAACGCAATCATATGTATTTAAACTAAACTAACAAAAAACTAAAAAATAAAATAAAGAAATAAAAAAAGCATTTGTTCATCGGAAGAAAAACGAAAGCTGAAGGAAATACTCTAAAGTTTAGATAATTTAAAAATAAGCACAGTAACTGCCACCACAGACAAGAAATAAATATCTTTTTCTGTTACGAAGCGAATTCCACAAGACTCGCATGATTAAAAAAATGAAAATTGTCGGCAATCCCGTCAAAACCTATCCATAATGTATCTAAGACCCACCATCTCGATCACGTTACCATTCAAACAAAAAACCGCATATAAATCTATAGTCCGGTTAAGTTGTAAAAACCTCGCGGTTAGCAACATATCAGCCATTTCAAAAAAATAATCGCAATCGTCCCATTTCTGTAGAAGTTATTATGACACAGTCAGACGTACACACACACGCACACCAAAATACGTTAATACTAATAAAAACAAAAAAACACTAATGTGATTTTCAATACACTTCGTCTTTAGATAACAAAGATGTTAAAGGTGCATTGTTATCCTGAAGCTGATTTTTCAGTGGTGTTAGTTGACCGGCTATCGTACCCTTAACTACTTATCCAGAACACTACAATGACGAGCGGTAACATAATGGCGAAAGGAATAGGTAAGGTGGTAATACCGTTAAAAACAAAGGGCTGTATTCCACCAATGTGTGATGGGATCGTCACATCCCCACACCATTTAAACGTTGAAGTTAAAAACATTAAAGTGAAGATGACCAAAATTGAAAAACCAATTAAAATACTAAAATGTAATTTCGTAATCTCCAAGCTACCTCGTCAGTAACGATTTCGAGGAAACATGCAAGTGACGTCATATTTCTTAACTTGTTTATAACATTTGCCCAAGAGCGTACTTTAACAGGAAAAGTTAAGGATATTAAGCAATAATTGACCTACGTGATCAAAGCCTGTGTCTGACGGGCTTTTCCCGTCTTCGTTCCTTTTTGCCGACTGAAATAGATTCAAAGAAAGCCTTTAATAAATTTACGTGCAAAAACAGACTTCGATTAAATATTATGTCATCTAAGTACATGTACCTAATTTCCAGAGGTTCCCAAGTTCCTCCCGTGTTAGGTAGAAAATATTGAGTTGTTATCTTGCTTCCTGTTTTTTATATTTATTTCACGTTAACCTACAACTTACAAGAGGCACCTGCGACGCGTCTATACAATAATAAATCTACCACCGGATCGGAACGCGGCCGCACACTGAGAAGATCCGGCAAGAAACTCAGCGTGCTTGTCAAAAAAACAATAAATTATTGTTTTTATTGAATATAGAGCTAGCCTACTCGGCAAACTTCGTATCGCTTGACAGTATCAGTATCGCGTAAAAGTTTGCTTGTTGAAAAAAATGAAATATTGTTTTTCCACTTTCCTCATGATTTTTTCTTCATAAGCAAAAAATAATTATCAAGTTTGGTCCATCCGCTTAGGCGTGATCCGATGACCACGTGAAATAATCCCTATTCATGGATTAATTATTTTTTTGGAACTAAACTTTAATATTATCCTCTAGTACTGTGTTCACGAGTACCTACCTAAAATGACAAAGTTGATTCTAATTTCAAACTTGCATGAAATCGAAATTCAAGAGTAACCCTACTGATGCTTCGTCGGAAGCGGCCTCTGTGAAAGCAAAGTAAATTGCAATAAATTATGATGGGTTTAAAACATGTATTAAGGCGTCAAAATACACACATGCATGCGTCATACAGCAGAATGAACGCGAAATTATTAATTTCCAATTGCATGCTTAATTTATAGATTTGGTACAGATTGTTTTCGATAAAACTTGTTTTAAAAGTGTTGTTTCATTTAAAATATTTTTGTGAAATTATAAATTACCATGTGACCACCTGTGACTTTTGGTCACAATTAGTAGAAATATGGCCACGGGGAGGGGTTAAACTGAAAGCTGTGACGTCATTTTTTTATACATAAGCATTATTAAAATTTCTGAACAAAACCCAGAGTTTAGGCTTTAACAAATGTAACAATAATTATACTTTTAACAAACAATTAAAAAAGTAAAGTATCTTCACGCCTATATCCCCGAAGTGGTAGGAAGAGGCACAACCAAGGCACCCACGAATAAGCGAGGCCGGCAACTAGTTTATTATTATATAACAATATTTTCTCAACAAACTATTGTAGACTTTGCAAAGGGGAAGCCCAAAAACCGTCTTTTATCGAAGCCGTTCTAATGAGCGATTTCAACAAAAACACTTTATTCCGCGTTGTGAGAATTATGTTTTTGATGTCCTTGTATGAGGAAGTGTAATTAAATAAAATATTTACACAATATAGAATACTAGCCGACCCGGCGAACTTCGTTTTTTTTATTAACAGCTACTAATAGTTTGTATGGAAAAAATAAAGTAAGTACAGTTTTTCCCATTTTCCTGTAATAGACTCAGTTCTTCTCTTCATAAGAACCTTCTCCGGACAATAATAACACCACGAATTTTTTTTTATAAAATTTGCCTATCGACCATGCGAAATGGGTATTTTATACCCTATTCACGTTATTGGCCCACTTTCACGGGTTTATCCAAACAAAATTATTGAGTGTAGAATTTAAGTATGAGTGACGTGTGTGTGTATGTGTGTGTGTGTGTGTGTGAGAGAGTGTTTGCTAGTGTATGCGTTTTGTATATGTGTGATTGCGCTTGATAGTGTATTCGTTTTGTATGTTTTTAAGGCTGGGGCAAGGGACGTCAGTGCTTTCCGTTGACGTGTTCCGGTTCGGAGTTAAATAAAGCCGGTAATCTTATGGATGAAACGTGTACTGCGAAACTGGTATCGGTCAAGTATCGATACTTACTCAGTATAGATCAATAAAAATCGATACTTACTAGTATCATGTCGTTTTTGGAAAATTTTGAGTGAAAACCGTAACGAGTATTAGTATTTTTAATGAAAAGTACTAATAATATTCCACCGTAAAATAATAATTTATGAGATACTCCCGACCATGAGTGTCGCGGGTAAACGCTAGTACGTCACCTTCAAAATAATTTATGAAAATAGTCCGTTTTCGTGGTGCGTTAAACTTTTTTCGGGCATAGCTTAACAAGCTTGTTAGGACCCCATAGTCAGCCAGAAGAGCCAATTATTATGAAAAAGCCAAATTACTATGAAATATTGCGCTCTAAAGTTAACGTCTTAAGCGACAAATCACTATTTTGACACTATAAAAGTAATTTGAAAAAAAGTATAAAAACTGAAACACTTATCTTTTAGGTATAGTAGGTACTTATCCATGTTTATGTTAAATCTGGTGTCGATATTTTCATAGTTGAAGTAGACAGTTGGGTTTTGCTTTCAGAAAAGGGTTAACTTTTTGATTTTTGAAGTTATACTTCTTTTGGCGCGTTAGGAAAAAATGATGAGGGTAATTTTTTTACGAAAAACCGACATGATGAAGTTAGCTATAGATAACATTTTGGTTTTTCAAAAAAAGGTACCAACAAAGTAAAAGTAAGGACATCTACGTATGTTTGCGTGAGAACTGACAACTGTATTCACAATATTTCTTTATTTATATGGTTAGTGTCATTTTGTCTACAAATGTAAAATAAGGCAAAAGATAAAATTTTTAAAAATATTTTTATCTTATTACGCCAAAGAAGTATAACTTATAACGCGTGTACATAAGTAGGTACACACACATTTTTTTTTCTATCGAGCAAAGTGAAATGAATCGTGTTTTGGAAACACTAGTCTTATAAAGCATATTCATGTTAATCTAAAGTGTATTTTTGTCACCAAGATCCATGATTGCTTTATATGAAAAAAACATTAGGTATACTGCTGACGTATTTTAGCATACATGGACTCTTAACTGCCAAGGCTGCTAACTACACAAAACTAAGCCTAGGATGCGTTTAGAAACTTCAATTTAGGATAAACGTTTTTTTTCAATGTTAAAAGATAAAAATACATTACATTAAAAACAAAAATTTACATACACGAGTACTTTTATCAAATACCTACTCGATACTTCATTTCAAGTTATCGATACTAAAATGTACTTGATATCGGATAAAAGTACTTACTTGGATTTACTCGTATCGTTTCATCCCTAGGTAAACTTACTTTTGCTCGAGGGCTAATATCCCAGTCTCAGGTTGGCAACACACCATTATTACCCTTGGTGTCTCTAGGTTGCGTGAATTTCTTATCAGGAAATCCGTCTGCTTGTTTGCCTTTTAATGTCATAAAAAAGCATGGGACAGGGACTACATTATTATTGTTCGATGGCAGGCAACTAAGTTATAACTTACAGTTAACTTAGCGAGCCGATTTACCGACTCATAAACTTGTCGACCTTGTTTTATATTTGGATATTATGCTGCAGATATATAAATAGATAGGTAAGCAGAGCATTGACATTCAGTGAAAAAACCTTTACATTAAAGGGCTTGGCGATTCAAAAAATATTTATTTTTGATTGGTCTGGATCCGCAGAGTAGAAAAGGGCAGTTACATCAGCCAGGCAGCTCATAAGAGACGAGCACTGGTTAAAATATAGGCCATTCCTACCAAGACCACTGGTGGAAGAGTGCTATACAGTAATTTTTTGAGATTTACGGCCTTATTTATTCCTGCAGCCATAACATGTCGGTCAAGTTCCGATTCGGATCGCGGGAGGATTGGGTAGGCGGTAGACTTTTCACAATATGCTAAAAATCCCGGCCACAGGAAAGCAACGCATCTGTAACATCTATGGTGTCTATAGGCCACGGTTGTCTCTAATTATCAAAAGATCCGTGTGCTTATTCGTCGAACTTTCACTAAAAATAAATAAATAAATCAACAAACAGTTTTGTGACGAACAGTAGATACAGACCTATGCAATCATTCTAATAATTTAAATCAACGGTCCCACACATAGGTATATAAAGTATGCGCAAAAGATACCCAGGTAGTATGGAGGTACGTCTTTAAAAGAAATAGAGTTTAATACTTGTACATAATGTTATTTTGTTCCGATAAATACACATTTGGATTTTGCGTAGAACTTGGCACTCATATACTAGATCTCTATTATTTTTGCAGTGAGGTCCACAGCCAAACATAATTATTGTATTGAACTTAGCTTTTTTTTTACATTAATGTTTTTGGTGGAATTAGTCTGTACATAACATGTTAACAGACATTTAATATCTCAGAAAACGTTAATTAAAAATACCACAATTTGACGTATCCCATCTCTTTCATTTTTATATTATTTGAAAAAACAACATGCATCTAAAATCATTTTAGTTAATAATAGTAATATAATTAAATACCACCAGTATGTTCTGTAATCAGTGACGTAAATTTGAGTCAACAAGTTTATCAGTAGGTTTTTCTTACGCCCACAATTAACTTTTCAAAGTATATAAAAGTCAACGGCTACACAGATTACATATTTCTTTTTATGATATTGAAAGGCAAACAAGCAGACGAATTTCCTGGTGGTAAGAAATTCACGCTGCCTAGTGACACCAAAGGTGGTTATGGTGCGTTGCCAACCTGAGGCCGAGATGTTAGACCTCGAGCAAATGTAAGTTTCCCGGCTACCTTACCCTCCGAACCGAAACACGTCATGACTGACATGTCACGGTGAATAGGTAAGGCGGTGGTACCAATCCGGGTGAATCGCTGCGAAACTCTACCACCTAGCTAGATGTCACGGTGCTAGTAACGACAAGTCTGTGCTCGCCTTTTACGAGCTGCCTGGCAGGAAGGCAGATGGTCTATTCTGCGAAGAAGCCCGGACCAAGACGGAGATGGTATGGTAGCGTAGGATATACATCTATAGACATTAAAAATGTTAATGATGCGTTGCCTGCCCGAGGCTAGAAAGCTAGATCAACAAAATCGGTTATCTACCAAAAGAAGACTGACAATTGCGAGCACTGACAGGTGGCAGCAAAAAGTAGGATGCTACCAATCCGGGGAAGTCGTTGTAGGTTGTAGCACACCCTGACAAGAGGAGTACTGCCTTCCTACCAGGCAGCTCGTAAAAGGCGAGCACAGTCTTGTCGTTACTAGCAACGTGACATCTAGCTAGGTGGTAGAGTTTCGCAGCGACGAACCCGGATTGGTACCACCGCCTTACCTATTCACCATGACATGTCGGTCATGACGTGTTTCGGTTCGGAGGGTAAGGTAGACGGTAAACTTACTTTTGCTCGAGGCCTAACATCCCTGCCTCAGGTTGGCAACAATACCACCTTTGATGTCTAGGCGGTGTGAATTTCTTACCATCAGAAAATCCGTCTGCTTGTTTGCCTTCCATTATCATAAAAAATACGTCTATGGTTGGACTTATTTTATAATTTTGGCACTAGTTGATGTACATATTGATAATATTAAAATGACTATCGGGGCGTCGTCGTCGCTGAATGTGGCGCGGTCATGCTCAAGGACGACAAGTCTCTTGCCAATGTTTTATTACTTTTTTATGTAGTCTACGTATAGCGACACACCTGAAGGATATTCCGCTATTGCAATTATTGATAGTCAAGAATCAAATAGTTTTATCATACAGGAATTCCTTGTCTCGAACAGAAAGTGTGGCCTAGTGTAGAGTTTGCTGTAAATTATAGTATCTTTTTTAGGACTGGGTAAACGGAACCAGTGGAGTGATTTCTTGATAAAATAAATAATAATAAATCATAAATGTAACAAATGTACATCGCCTAAACCTAGTTAGGTATCCAGGTACGTAATGGTGGAATCAAGTAAGAAATGTGATGATATGCTTCTTGCATAAGTAAATTTAATGTAGAGTAGGATACTCTCCAAAGTGCAGCACGATTGCGCTGCTCTGTGATATGACAGTAAGGATAACTACGCGGTGATATAGGAGCATTTCTACCAGGAAATTAGTATGATTGTCCTTCCTTTAACTTTAAATTTGGAATTCATGTTAAACAGACTCATATAACACAGAAATCCCCGTCGTCTGCGTTTTTTACGATCGATGTGTCACTACACTTACATTTATGTTTAGATTTTATAAAGGTGAGAATTGTTATTAAAATATCGCCCATGTGTGAATGAGTTTTACCGGAAAAGGGTTCCTTAACAAATGTTTTTTTTTAATTGAATGGATAAAAAAACGATATAAAATAATAGGTATGTTCTTAATTGTTATAAGACTTGTTAAATACAACAATTTAACAAGCCTGATAACAAATAAGAACATACCTTTTAATACTCAAAGTACATACCAACTATAAGATCAATTGACATATATGTATGAAAAAAACAAATGTTTTTCTTAGAACAAGTTGGCTGTAGAGGACGTACCTACGGCAATGCCAGTCTTACCCTGTCGTGAAGACAAATTGAATTTAAAGAAAAAAAGAGCGTTCCTAATTTAGAATATGTTTTTATTTTTGCAATAAGTATTTATTGCATAGAACAACGACTAAAGCAAAAAGTTTCATTTTTTATTTAAGATTACTTTTCTGTTTCACAATTATCATCAACTGTAGGGGAGAGCGGGGTTCATAGTTCCGGGGGTGGGTTGTTCCGATGCATTTAGCTTCGCAGCGCAAAGAGATAGCAATAGATATAAAGTGCACAGCGAAACGTCTTGCGATCGCGCTATTGCGGCAACCATTTTAGTGGTGCGCTGTCGGCGCTTCATAGTGGTAGTTGATAGGAGTCACATAAACAGTACGTAAGTAAAGTTTTTCTTCCTAATACTTTTTGGTCTATTGAAGTCATTTTTTGACCGAATTGAGCGTAGTTAGTCATTATCTGTTGGAAATACTATACACACTTATTTTTCAATATCATTGTTAGCTTTTTATTAACTATTTTAGTACGATTAGAGATAATTTTCAAATTGAAATTTGGGGTTCAAAGTTCCTTAAGCTGGGGGCTAGTTGTTCCGCGGAACAACGTGCCCCATTATGACACTCCTAAGTATGACTTATTAATATAGTTAAAACTTTATTTTAGGATGAGGAAACCGAAATAAGGAAAACCGAACGCGGCAAGGTCTTAGTTGATATTTCACAACGGCACCTGATGCCGTCATGAAAGGCGGTCGTAAGATTAAGCCTGGGAATTGGAAATATGCCATTTGACATTATTTCGCTAGTTGAAGAAGTTGAAGGCCTTTATAACACCAACCGTGGGTTACTATTATTCAAGGCATTTAACCACAAGGTATTTAACCACAGCCAGGAAAAGACGTTGGCTGAAGAAGTGTGCGTCAATCTACTTTGGTCTTTTTAAAGATAAAGTGAGGAAGTTACCGTACAGTTGTGCTGTAACCTTTGAAATGCCTAACATTTCTGTCATCTGGCACAGAAATCAAGAAGCGGGAGCTGATTGGTTCATGGGTTTTTTGAAAAAAATTCGGCTTTTTCCAAAAAAACGCCCGAAACTACCAATGCAGGATGCGCGTCTTATGATGCACATTTTAAAATACCTAAAACCTAAAGAAGTTCATTCCTATGTTTATTCTTATAGCAACTCTTTTTGAATAATTGTATAATAATGATTTAGATAATTATTACAAAGCAAAGCACTTAATAGACAATTGATATCAATAAAGATGGTTGTATTAAGTTGAATGGAGAATTGATTAAACTGAAATTCTGGAGTTATTGGATTTTTTATTTAGTTTTTTTTAATAAACATGACATAATTTGAGTTAGTCAAAGTTGGTTTATGTTTGAAATCTTTACAACAGCCTTAAACCAATTAGTTAGGTTGGATTTCAGTATCTATTAGAAATTATGTTTTTTGTTGTAGTTTTATTTTTGTAAATCATTCAAGTTATTGAAAGTGCATCAAAATCTTAAGGATTTTGTACACTTTTCTAATAAAAGCTGTCATAAACATACAGTTACGCGTGCTTTATTTACTTTATACATACCTATCCCATGAATATTGTATATTTTATGTCAGAAGTTGACAGCGGAACAACTTGCCTCAAAGAAGGAACAACCAGCCCCATCGTGGGGCGAGTTGTTCCGTGCTGACTTTCTACAGAAAAATATCTTGTCCCTTATTACATTAGGATTATTTATAATTTTAACTAGAATAATAAATAATAATAATAATAACTACTTGAAACTAGAATAATTTCTGCTTCTATTTATAAAGGAATTATGAATTACAGTCTGTCCATTTCAGAAATATTGTCCTGTACTCTAAAATCGGAACTTCGAACCCCGCTCTCCCCTACCTACCTACACATTTCACGTTTCTCGATGTCATGCTTTGCGATATTAAATCAGACAGTCAGGACATGCTCTATCTATAGATAAGTTGTCATATTATCGTCATAAAATTAATAATTGTATTCGACTGATTTGAAATTAACGGTTAAATATAGGCCATCAAACATAATTTTTTTTGGCTTTTAAATTTGCAAATTCCTTAACGACATTATCTTATCATTTGATAGTTTATACTCTGGTGAGCTTTGTCTGTGTTTCGTGGATAATAGTGGAACATTAGTAGATGTTTATTTTAAAAAAAGTATCTTCACGTCCATATTCTCGAAGCGTTAGTCAGAGGCACAACCAGGGCACCCACGACTAGCCGAAGACACTAAGTCCCACAAGGTGATAAATGGCAACTCTTTCGCCAACCGGGCACACATCCAACCCCAACATTTTTTTAATTAGAAAATTGGAAAAACCACATTTGTTGTTCGACCCGGGAATCGACCCCGGGACCTCATGAAGTCAAGTCCAACACTTGAATCACTGGACTACAGAGGCAATTATTTCTTTTATTTTTGTCGATTTGATTTGATATGACCTTTGTTTCTTTATTCTTGCACTTCAGATCTAACGTTATTGTATATGGTTATAATTATTATTTTGTCATTCTTGCACTTCACATCTTAAAGTTATTGTATGGCTACAATAACAAGAAATTCCCAAGTTTGGCCTGAGGCTACCGGAAAATATTCAACAGATAATGCGAAGGTCTACTTTGAGGAAGTTTTGTAGTTACGTGAGAAATCATTTGCTAATTAATAATAATAGTGACTTATGCAAGAGTCGTTAGCAGTAGGGTTACTCTTGAATCTCGATATCATGCGAATTGGAAATTAGAATCGGAATTTTAGGTACTTTTGAACATAGTACTACTTAGCGGGTTATTGACATTTAGTTTCAAATAAATTCAACTAATCCGATAAGATAATTTATTGTTTACTATTACCTAAAGGCTAAATTTTAATAGTTCGCTAGTATCGTGTTCAAGAGCACCATGATATACTCGATTCCATTTTCCAATATTGCATGAATCGAGCTTCCAGAGTAACCCCACAGGCCTAACAAACAAGCTTTAGGCTCTGATAAGCCCTTACCATGAGTCGCTAAAGAATACATTCTGTAGTACAAGTAACAAAATCCTTGCTATATTATAGTTAGTTTTGTACTAGGTACGTCGTAATCAATAAGTAATTATGTTGTCATAATTAACAATTATAATTCCTGCGATAATCATTAATAGATCAATTACATTCCCACACTTCAATACGTTTGTAATTTTTAACCAACTTTAAAATAAGGGTACCTAATGTTCTCAATTCGTATCATCTTTAATAGGTACTATGTTGAAGTGAAAACTTGTTTAGCGGCGTTGCGCACTTTTTTTGGAATGGATAAAAACTTCTAAACTAGCGTTAAGATACGTGAAAAATCGAAAATTCGTAAGACCGCGCAGGGCGCTAGCGCGAATAAGACAGCGCAGGGCGCTTGCGCGAATGTTTGTGTTGTCATGTTTGTGTACGATAGCGCAATAAATGGATGTTGTATTCTACCACATAAATAATAGTACTTTCATACTGATAATTAAAACAATTCGTGCAAAACTATTCCCTAAGCATTCCAAAATATCAAAAATGCACAACGTTAATATTCAAGTTTAGTTTACTAAGTTTAATTTAGTTTACTCACTCCGGGAGTGCCGGCAGAGGTGAAAACCCGTCTTTTTTATTATTATTATTTGTTATATTTGTAACATGACTACTCGGTCAATAGCATATTATATTTAAATAATTCAATAGGTGCTACTAGATACAAACATTATTAAATTATAAATTTTATTGAATTACAATAACATTATGTATATTTTTAACGACTTCAAAATGAGGAAGCGTATTTGTTCGATTCGGTATTTTTTGTTAATCGATTTCTTCGTAATTTGTAAACCGATATTAAACAATATTTTTAATTTGAAAGAGCGTACTTTGGAAAATCGGGAAAAAACTAAATCTATGGGAAAAATAGTCAATTTATTTTATTAGCTTAAATTATTGTGCAGTCTGGAGGCTATTCCCCCTTTAGTGAAACCTCATCCACATACCTACATTCATCTAAATTAGGTGAAGTTTTTCAAGCATTTTTCCCAGGCATAGGTAACTGTAATATTGTGGCAATACGTTAAGGATGGGACAGTGTAAAGCAAGGACATCGATAAAAATTGTATTGATGTTTTTAAATTATGTAATGGAGCATATTACATTTACAAATGTGATCATGAAGATCGATAGACATAGAGGTGTCGTAAGAATAAGAAAATATTTATTTGATATCGACCATACAAGCAGATCTTGTGACGAATCTATAATCTAAAGTGTGATCACGGCCACCCATTAAATATCTGACGAAAGAAACTCAGCGAGTTTGAGATTTTCCTCATGTTATTTCAAGAATTAAACTTTACACTTATAAAATACCAAATATGTATGTTAAAATTATACCTACTATGTTTATTACGAGATTGGAAGAGCTATTAAAATCAAGCAATTTTGTCCGCCATAAGTATATTATAAAAAATATACCATTATATTTGACAAAGCTTTAATACATTGTCAAGTCGTGTTTAATTTAATTAAATTGTTTAATGATATAGTTAGGCAGTAAGGAAAATAATATTCTCCTTTGACTAAAATTAAATAAAAAGTAACCATGTGCAAGTTATACTCAAGGGCGTAGTCAGGATACTGTTCAGAACAAAAATCTTGGACTAATCAGATGTCACGGTGTTAGTGACGGTAAGCCTATGCTCGCCTTTTACGAGCTGCCTGGCAGGAAGGCAAATGGTCTATTCTACAACGGAGCCCGGATCAACACGGGGTAAAAGTTTAGAGTTAAGTTAAGAGGTAAGAGTTAAGGTTCTTTGGAAGTGAGAAAGTAATATCTACGCTTAAGGGTAAAAACCACTCCGTGAGTTCTTACGCAAAATGTTTACAAAATATTCAAATCAATTTTCATTGAACGTTTTAGTTGCGATCTACAGAATATACGTACATGTTTTCTTATTACTCTGCAAACGGCTTGGCCATTATTATACAATAAAAAAATAAGGGAGGGCGCTTACTATATACGGAAATAAAACATATTATTTTTGAACGCGTTTTTGAAATGTATCCCTTTTTTTTTCAGTAAGACTCTGTATTGTCGAAGGTCGGGGCGGTTACAAACGTGGTGCCAGATACTGCCCAGTATTGGACGAGGAGAAGTCTGGAGTGGAATGTGTATTTGGAGTAGACAGGTACGTTTTTAATCCCCAGACCCAAAATCGTGTGACTCGTTAGATTAGATTCGTCTTAACTACGTCTGTTCAAATTTTCTAATGATGAGAATTTGATGAAAAGGACGTCATTCAAAAACTGAAGGGAGATATATAGCTCATGATTTAAAAGTTATGGTATTGGCATGGTTAATGCTCACACAGGGAATTTTTTTTCTTGAAAAACTCTTCTTTGTGCTAATCCAAGTTACTCTCTATGTATGTGCCTTTATTTTATTAAAATCGGTTCATCATTTTTGTGAGAAGAAGTAACAAACAAACACAAATATACCTACAAACTTTCGCATTTATAATATTAGTAGGATTTTTCGAAATCTGTGCATTTATCTAAAGCACGTGAAAAGAGAGGTGCTGAAAGAGGTATGTGAACGTGTCTGTCTGTAGCATCTTTTGAACGGATAGACCGATTTTGATACAGATTTTTGTAATATGATATATTTTTTAACCCTCGACGCAAAATGATGCGTTTTAATAACCCCTAACGAAAATCGTGGGCTGCTATTACAGGTTGACATGTCTGTCGGTGTGTGTGAGAGAGGGAGTGTTTGTGTAGCTGTGTATATGTGGCATTATAACTTTAGAATGGATGGACTCATTTCGATGCGATGAAGTTATGTTGGAAAGCTGACGTGATCGACATCGTGTTTGGCTACATTAGAAAAATGTTTTGTTTTATTTTATGAGGGCATTGCGGTGACAAGCTGCTATGCTCAACACTACCACCACCTACATCTATATAAATACTTTGTCCACCCAGTTAATTTTCGACAGCTACATACTAAATTTATGTTCCATAGCTTCCTCTTCATTCTATTCATATTGTGATCCTGTATTTTTTACCTGCTGTCAAAAACTATTAATAGAATGGACAGGGTGTAGTAGCCATAAGTTACAAAGCCCTTACCAAAGAGTATATAATCACTACGTTCTAGCCCTTACCATGAGTTTGCGGCTTATCAACACATTGTCAAGTTTACTATACTCGCTACCGTCTCTGTAAATAATTTGAAAACTTTGAACAGCGCCTCTACTGGTAACTAAGAGAATCACATTTCGACACGTAACTTACCGAACATAATCTATACCAACTCATGTTAAAAGCTCTTGATAACCTTTCATTTCAGTCAGAAAATAAATAATATAAGCTATCTATAGATTTTTCGATGAATCCGACATCAACGTCGACGCAGTTTGTCTGTTTGTTTGTATTACAAATCTATAAATTTCTGTTCTTCTATTCCAGACTAGACTGCCTCAGAAGAATAAGCAAAGGGACCGTGGACTTCAGCGTATTCAGTCCGGAAGATCTGATAGCTGCACAGTGGGCTAATATTGAAGTGCTGGTCACAAATGAACTTCGACAACGACCAAGTGAGTCGATTATGAATCATATCTTCTTCTTCCTTTTAATAAACACACACATGCACGCACGTGTACGCATTCACACATACATGGTGGATACATATCCAAGCACACACACATCACAACTAGCAAGAACTACACCGGTTAGGACTTCACCACCTTACCTATTCCTGCCGCGCGCCGTGCTGACTCCGACATTTTCTGACCTCGAGGTTAGAATAACCGGTAGACTTGCACAATTTGCCTAACACCCCGGACACGGTTATTGCTTGCCATCAAGGGAGATGCAAGCTTGTTCCCTGTTTTTGCCATAAAAATGTTTTTGATGGGATATTAGATTGACTTATTCACATAAAATTTCAGAGCCGTACGAAAGAAGTATCATAGCTGTGGTCAATCGTAAGATCCTGCCCAACAACCCCTGGTCTCTGGAAGCTGTGTTAAAAAACACCAGCCTCTGTCACCCTGGAAATGGAGTGAATGATCTGCGGCCACTCTCTGATACTCTAGCTGGGGTAAGTTTTTTTTTTGTGAGAAATCAGCGAAGAAGCACACGGCTCTCCTAGTAATAGAAGACTACTATTGCTTATAGACACCCAGTAGCGGTTTTAGTAAAAGCAGCGCCCTGGGCGTAATTTATAAGGCGCCCCGTAAATGCTGTCAAAACCATAATAAAAGGTAAATAATATATAGCCTACAGGATCTGACGCCCCTTAACCTCTTGACGCCCTGGGCGCTTGCTAAACCGCGCTATACCCAAACGTTAAAAGTGCGTTGCTGTCCTGAGTTTTTATTACAACATTGAATTTTCTTTTTGTCTTTTTTTTTATGATATTGGAAGGCAAACAAGCAGACGGATTCCCTGATGGTAAGAAATTAACGCCGCCTAGAAACACCAAAGGTGGTAATGGTGCGTTGCCAACCTGAGGCGCGGGTGTTAGGCCTCGAGCAAAAGTAAGTTTACCGGCTAACTTACCTACCCTACGAACCCGAACAAGTCATGACGTTATGAAGGCAGGAATAAGTAAGGCGGTGGTACCAATCCGGCCGAGTCGCTGCTAAACTCTACCACCTAGTATTTCTGTATTTATTATATTCACACTTTAATATATTCTTAAAAAAATTAAATTCTTATTTATTTAATAGTCGACCCGGCGATCTTAGTATACTTTGACATTAACAGCTACTAACAGTTGGTGTGGATTAAGGCGTTGTTTTCCCCATTTCCCCGGTTTTTCTGACAATAATCAACACACCAAAAAAAGAATTACCAAAATATGTTCTTAGGTTCAGGCGCGATGCGATGATCGTCGTCAATGGTCAAAGGGCTAGCGTACGCGCTTAATTGCACCGACTAACCGCGAGTCTCGGGTTCGATTCCTGACTAAGGAGACTTTTATGTGACATATAAATATATGTCTGCATTTCCGGGTCTGGGTGTTTATTAAATTTATTCTTTATCTGTTTAAGTATTTCTATGTATTAGTATTGTTGACTAACACCCATAACACAAGCATATCATTTGCTTACTTTGGGTGCTTTGGGGTTAGATTCATTTTTTGTATAAATGTCCGGCTCCTAGATTTTTATGTCCTTACTAGCTGCCTATTCTGGCTTCGCTCGGATGGTATTTTTTTTTACCATAAATTGTGATATAAGCTATCCTATCTCTCAAGTTGGATCGTACTGCACATGGTGTGCGAATTTTGTTATAATCGGTTAAGTGGTTTAGGAGTCCATTGAGGACAAACATTGTGACACGAGATTTATATATATTAAGATATTAATTGATTTCTGTCATTTCTGAACCTAGTTTATTTTTTTTTATTTAGGACGGAAGTATGGCCACTTCTAGATGACTTACTTAATTAAATCTACTTTGCAAACAGTTTGTAACAAGAATTACAAGAATAACAAGAAAATGTATCGCCTCTGTGGTCTAGCGGTTCAGTTGTTGGACTTGACTGCATGAGGTCCCGGGTTCGAATCCCTGGTCGGGCAAAAAAGAAGACTGGATTTTTTCCAATTTTTTAATAAAATAAAAAAAAAGTTGCTCGGGATAGGATATGTGCCCGGTTGGCGATAGGCTTGCCACCTATCACATTGTGGGACTTAGTATGTTCGGCTAATCGTGGGTGCCCTGGTTGTGTCTCTGCCTACCTCTTTGGGGATATGGGTGTGAAGATACTTAACAAGAAAATCGGGTTTCGCAACTGTGGTTTTTAAATTTTATTTTTAAATAGCTGTTGCCCGCCGCTTTGTCGACGTGGTTAATGGTCCCACTGAAACATTTTTTCGGGAGAAAAACTATCCCATGTGTTAATCCAAGGTACCCTCTTTGTGTTTGCCAAATTTCATGAAAATCGATTCTGCAGTTTTTTAGTAATGAAGTAACAAACAAACTTTTGCATTTATAACATTAATAGGGTAGTATAAAGACACATAATTCATTTTCAAATATCTATTCGAGATTCAGTACATAATATGGGTGTACACATACATACTAATATTACAAAGAGGAAAGGTTTGATTTTTTGTTTGTTTGAAATGAATAGGCTCCGAAATTACTGGACCGATTTCAAAAATTCTTTCATCTTTGGAATGCTACATTATACCTGAGTGAAATAGGCTTTGTTTCATCAAAATCGATGCAGAAGAAGCTAAGTTACGCAGGCGAAGCTGCGTGAAACTGCTAATATCTTTATAAAAACCTAAATCAAAAGCTGCTTGTTTCAGAAAAACTTAAACTTGAATACGAGTTGATGAAAACTTTCTCTGTTTCAGTATTTAGAATCCCTGATCATCACCAGATCTTGCGACCCTGAGCTATCCCTAACAGAAAACAAAATCAAAGCACTCTCGCAGTTCTTCAACAAAGCTTGCAAGGCCGGTCCATGGGTACCCGATGTGGATCGAGATGCAGAACTAAGTAAGTCTTCTTATTTTTCCAATTTTCTTGCCCCAAAGTTTTCAAATTTTATGTTTGTATTGTATATATATAGTACTTGTAAAGTGCAAACTACCGTCACTGCCATCTCATAAACCCACGAAACACCACACCGTCGCCTGTGGCCGCCGTCCTTGTAGGATCCCATGTCTCGGGCTGAACAATCTGCTCGCCCACAAAGCTTAGTAAAGTGGTGTAACCTCGCGGTCAGCAACACATTAACCATTCAAAAAACCCTTGAAATCAATTGTCAACTGGTTTTCTTCTAACATCTTATACCATGATTAGGTAGAGTTGTGCTTCTTCGGATTGCAAATACTGCTACAACGTCGCGTCGGTACTCAAAGTTCACTAGAAAAGTAAAAGAACATAAAATATTTATATCTATTAAGTAATTTTGATAATTAAAAAAATATGGGTTTTCCAGATTCACGCCCATATCCCCGAAGATGTAGGCAGAGGCACAACCAGGGCACCCACGACTAGCCGAAGACACTAAGTCCCACAATGTGATAGGTGGCAAGCCTATCGCCAACCGGGCACATTTCCAATTCCGAGCAACATTATTTTATTGGAAAATTGGGAAAAACCCAATTTTCTTTTTGTTGCCCGACCCGGGATTCGAACCCGGGACCTCTTGCAGTCAAGTCCAACAACTGAACCGCTAGACCACAGAGGCGATTCTAGTTATTTTTAAAAATTTGCATTTCTCAGAACAGCGCTACCCATCACTATGCTCAGCGTGTGGATCTCCATCCTGTTCGTCAAGCGACCGCTACTGGGGCATCAGTGGAGCCCTGGCGTGCTTGGTGGACGGAGCCGGGGACGTCATGTGGGGAGAGAGGGACGACATCAAGGCTTATTTCGGAGTAAGTGCAGTTTTATAGGTCGTTCAGGACGCTGCCCCCAAAATGTGGCTGACTTCACAAGTAGAGTAAATCAGATTTATTTTTAGACATTAGGGAATAGATTATATGACTGATGAAGAAGATACAAAAAAATCAATCAGCATCTTTTGGAACGAAATTTCGTATAGGGTAATTAAAAAGTGTGACAAGACTTTTTAATGTCGATACTTCTTGGTATAATACGGATTCGTTTCGTCGTCGAACACCGGTCATTTTTAGACCCTAATCGTCTTTTATTTATTAGTTAGAAGTTACAATATATCCATACTAATACTACAAATGCGAAATGTCTATCTGTCTGTTGCTATTTCACGGCTAAACCACTGAGCCGATATTGATGAAATTTGATATGCTACAGATCCGATATCAAACGTAGGGTAGTTTTTTTTTAATTCAAAAAGGGGATTTTAAAATTCTACACTGACAAAATAGCGGACAAACAGCTTGTTATATAGATTTAAAAAAAATATGCACCTAACGCAAGTTTTGAGGTTTCGGATATGTCATTTACAGAAGTCTCATCTAACTCAAAAATCCTGAAATATGATTCAATGATTTATCTTTTCTACATTTTTTTTTGTTTTTTAATTTCAGTTACGTTTTTTACAACTAAGTTATTGTTTGATTTTTAGAATAGATATACATATACATAGTACCTACCTACCTACTTAAATAGGTTTTAAATCATATAAAATTAACGAAAAATCACAGACAAAAATGAATATCATTTCTTATCAGTGCCTTATCACTACATAGTATAAAACAAAGTCGCTTCCTCTGTCCCTTTGTATGCTTAAATCTTTGAAACTACCCAACGTATTTTGATGCGGTTTTTTTAAATAGACAAAGTGATTAAAGAGGAAGGTTTACGTGTACATTTTATACCCGTGCAAAGCCGGGGTGAGCCGCTAGTCATACATAAAATTAGCGATAGAAACGCTTTAAATGCTAGAAAGCTACCCTATCGTGGTACTTATCGGTGAATCTTTGTTACATTTACAGTTAAACTCTGCTACAAACAACCCAACAGCGTTTCCCTCTTCCGAACATTTTGCGTATCTCTGCCGGGACGGCACCTGGCAACCCATGAAAGAGAACCCCGACCCTTGCGTCTGGTTGAATAGACCCTGGCCAGTGGTTATTGCTAAAAGGTATGTTCTCGCAATATTTATTTACCTAACACCTATTGCTAATATTTAAACTATTTGTAATCGGCTTGATCCTGTGTGGTCTCAGCCTAACGCCGAGCGGTGAGCCGCCACTATTCCTCCACCAAGTCCACCCAGTAACCAGAACGCAGCACCAAGTCGAGATACGGTCTCCCGGGAGACAGCCCTTGTTGCTGACGTTGTAGGGAACAGTCCAATCCATCTAAATAATAATGTCTAGGGCTGAGAACTCTGCTTGGCCCACAAGGCCCGGTGAATTTGTAAAAACCGCGAAGTTGGCAATACATTAGTCGTTTTAAAAAAAATATACCAATACGCTCATTGGTTTGTACAATCGTTGTAACAAAACGGCGAGCGTGCTCGACCTCTCTTTCTTAAGGGGTGATACACTAGGATATATCATAGTGCAGCTCGTTGTTCTGTTACAAGTGAATGCTCTAGTGACTAGTCTATACTCACCTTTACATCTATAGAGAATTATTCAAGGAGATATTTGATATAAAGATAAGCCTTCCATTCGCGGACATCGCGCCTGAATCGAATTTTACCCACATCTTCATACGTAGCTGTTCTTTACTGAATTTGGTAGACGTTTTTTTTTATTTTGCAAAATAAGTACCTTAATGAAATCCGTTGAGGCTGAGAGTATGTAGAAAGCATTTCTTAAGCAATGTATCTTCGAATATACTTTTTTGTTTCATTTCTAAAAAAGTAGAATGTAAAATATGAAGTATATTACCTATTAGGTAGATATAAGTGTTTGTATATCACTATTGACTTATTAAACGAACCTTTATCATAATTTTGTAAATAAGTACTAAACATTTAATTTAATGAGCGTCATGTATTCAACTCAAATGTATGTACCTATTTAATTTTAACAAATATGAGCAAAGAGGTCATTACAATGCACAGATTAGATATTAGTAGTACCTACAATGAATCTATGTAAGTTGTAGTCAAATAATATAAATACTCTTTAACAAGAGGTTGTAGTATTTATATTCCTTGGTTGTAGTGCTTGTTGGAGTATTTTAGCCCTCAAATATGCCTCAAACTCAGATAAAGTATCCTTTATCTGAGGCCTCAAATAAATAAAGTTCAGTCTTTGTTTGACAACGTCATGTTCTGTAGGGTTACTCTCCAAACACGATTTCATCAAAATCTGGAAATTGGAAGCGGATT
>NJDD01009270.1:16349-27112 GCA_002245505.1 Calephelis nemesis
ATTGTTATTTGTTGTGGTCCTAGACAGAAATTTAAACAAGATAGACGTAAACTCAAATGTCATGTTGTTTTCAATTCTGATTAAAATAAAATAAGTAACAGCCGGTACATAATTACTACAATTATTCTGGAAAATAGTTTGTTCATTTAAATTTCAGAAACGCGCATGACAATCACGGATGAAACTAATGCGCATAGTCAAAACATTGCGCATTTTACTGGCTAACCTCATCGAGTCGATCGACCGAATTCTGTGTCGTAGAAGACAGACATCCTTTCACTCCATATCTACTTGTGCTGTATTTTAGTGCCTAGTTAGTTCCTGTGCTTAGTGAAATTGAGTGAAATTTGGTTTACTTTTAAGCGTTGAAAAGAAATTTAGGTAAGTTGTCATTAAGTTTTTGTTTTAGTTGTCATTAAATCACACAGATTTCATAAAATACGTGCTTAATTAAATATTTTTCTAATTATGTGATGACAAGATAATTCTAACAGATATTATGTTAAGATTACAGTGATGTCATTTGGTTTGTAGAATGTAGGCGGATATTCTCCAAATATGACGTCATACGCAAATCATTGAATTTTTAACAAAATTTGACTATAAACATAGTATCTTTAAAGATATATATATATTTTTTTATGTTAATGGAGCGACCCAGAAAAGCTTCAGGCAAAACAAATAAAATCAATATTTGATAATGTGTTTTTCAATACCTACATTAAAGAATGATAATGAAATATACAAGAGTTATGTACTCAAAATAATCAATTATTCAACAAAACATTTTTATTAAATTAATTATAATAATATAGTATGTCATACATAAAAAAATCTAATTTTAACATTCTGCCATGTCATGCCTGCAATTTAATGGCCTAGATGTTTATAACAAATATTCATAATGAATATATATTCTTAAATATTTTATTCACACACATGTTACTACTTTAAATTATATAATTATACACTATGGCTCGTTCCACCCTGCTCATTTTTAACTGTCTCATCTGTTACAACTTCAAAAATAAAAATTTAAAATATTCATTTTATCTATATAATTTTTGTTGGTTTTGAGACATTCCAGATTTAAAGTTATTTGGTCACATTGTACTGAGTGTTGCTGTCTGTAATTCTTAAAATAGAAAAATTAAGAAAATCTACAGAACAAAAAAAGAATAAATAAAATCAGTCATTGGGAGAATAAATAACAGCTTAATTTACATTTTGACTGTTCCCCTCTTGCTAAAGAGTATTTATATTCCTTGCTGTTACCCCTCCTCAACAGATATGCCTTTAGTAAATGGGATAAAAAGCTTAAAATATAGATTACCTGCCAAATTTCTTTGCATTTGGTTTAGACAATCAGACATGAATTGAGTTAAGTGGTAATGTGTTTTCCTGCCCATTTTTAGTTGTCTGCACCTGTTTTTTTAAATTGTCTTCAATGTACAGAATTCACTCTTCTACCATCTTAACAATAAAACTTGCTTACTTACAAAAGTGTATCCAAAATACTAGACACAAACAGAACTGAGTTATTTCGTAAACTACAAATAATATTAACAGACAGCAGTCCAAATACATAACTATATCTCTATGTACCTATTTGGACAGAAGTTTTTTTTATTGAAATAGATCTAAAATTGTTTGTACCAACTTTTTTTTTTAGTTTGTACCTCATAGTTTAAGGAGTCTAATAGGGACCTCATATCAAGCTCTTAAAATTGAGTTTTTATTTACTTTAGAACTGGATTTAAAAGTGTTTTGTACCTGATCATGCCTACTTTTGTACCATAATAGTTACCAGGAAGTTCATGGAGTCTAATAGATCATAGTCTAAGGCCCAATTTCACTGACATCGTCTTTATCTAAGAATAGCTATACCAGTACTAAAGTTGTCCCAAACATTTACTCTCATATAACTTAACTTACGTTTCACAAGCTCTATTCTCCGTATATCAATTCTTGGATTAACTATTCTGTAGAATAATGTTTTGCTTTATCTGTGGCATCTTCTAGCGTATAATACGGCCAAAGTATGTACACTATTCTTTATAAGCATTACAGCCGATTAGCGTATATTTTACTTTAGTAGGTTTATCATACGTCATTTCCTGCTTTTCTGGTGTGAATTAATGTCAGTAATAGTTAATGATTAGAATTTAAACTGACTTGTGAGATGATGTACTGATTTGTGTTTTATTTTGTTTTCTGATTTAATAACTATTAATATTATTACTTAATATTTAAATATTTCGTTAGTACAGTCAAAAACGTTTATGGCGACATCGTTTAGAACAACATACCGGTTAAACTGACCAAAATCAAAGGTCCTGGCTGTATGCCTTATCGAAAACATTGGTTTCTACGACATTGTTTACTACGACATACCGCATTAAGCGACCACATTTGGTTAATGTTTTCGGACAATTATATCTGTAGAACGACCGGCTCAGCTGTATTGTAAACAATTTGAATAGGTAACTGTATCCACATCTGGCACAGTATAATAGTTAATGGCTATTATCATAAAAGTGAACAAAGTTTAGGATCTTTTTCAATTCTTATAAACAAAGCACATGCATGCCGTAGCCTCAAGGCCCGCTTCGTCATATCTCTTAAGTCAGTTTGTTACTTAGCTTTACACAAGGAACAGGAAGATTCGGAAGTACAATTTACAATGCCAACTTTGATTGATGGTCCCAATGCTGTTAGTGTATTACGAAAGATTGTTCTCTTTAATGAAGAGTTCCACATGCAGGGAAATTGTGACGATACGCTGATTAAAATCCAACGTGAATTACAAAATGTGTAGTATGCACGACAGAAGTGTTTCAAACAAACTAAAATTACAGATTTTATGCATACAAAAATGATAGAAAAATAATATTGTTCTTTTATATTATACATTTGTATAGAAGTAAACAAAGTGCGGTTCAATTTCCTACATGAATATAATGTATATTATCTTTCCTATAATACCTGTCACCGGTTGTTGCAACTATCGGTTTTTACGACTCAATATGAGTAGTCCCTTCGATGTCGTTCTAACAGATTTTGACTGTATAATTAAAATGTTTTTTTGTGTAGTGTCCTACTCACCTGAAAGTGGAAACTGTCCAAGAATATGAAATCCTATTTTAAAATGACCTTATATGTATATTGCAAATGACATTTAATTTGTACTAACGGAGAAAACACTGCAACCTTTGATTAAAGAAATCTTAAGTATTCATCATCGCAACAATTAAAGTGCTCTTGTTTTGTCTTTCAACCTGTAAATTCTTCGTCTTTACTATCACTGTCGGAAAATAGTTTTTTTTAAAAAAACATGATAACTTACAAATTTACACAATATCTCTTGCTAATTGTTTAAAGACAGTAAATTTTGTGTTCGTCACAACAAACAGCAAACAACCGTTGGTCACAATTCACAATGGGGAGTCCACAGCTGTTAAACATTAGACAGCCATTTTATCCCTAGTATAAGTCCTTATTCTCTCAAATACTATAACTAACCCTATAACTCTTATCTCCAGTATAACTTCTTAATCTATGAATAAACAGTTGGTGAAATGTAAATATGTCTATCCAAGAATAAATTGCACATTTATACTTGGAATAAAACTTATACCAGTTTAAGTGAATGAAAACTCTGGTATAGGTCCCCTATTAAGTATTCCTTTTAAATCCGATGTTTGTGCCTCAATAGTTAGCAAAGAGTGCTTGGGCTTTTAATTAATACAGCTTCGACGCCAGCACAAAGGTTACTTGTAGTGCAACCACACTTGCGCCACTAACACTTTAGCCCTGTATGGTGTCTCACTCACTCAGCCACCAGTGATGGCTATTCTAATACTGTCGGGTGTAGTGTGGCGACTCTGGTGTCTAGTTTGGTAGCTTACGGACACCATGGTAGCACGTCTGGTTCCTCCGCCATGGTGTCCAGGTGAAATACAGCCCTAAAGTTATATGGTCTGTAATTATAATGAAAGACCTTCCCGTTAAATAGTGATGGAATTTTTAGTACCAAACATAATAACTGTGGCTTCTTTATCAAATTGGGAGTATCTTCATTTCGATGAATTGAAAGTCTTAGAGCCCATTGCTATAGGACGTTCCTGACCATTCTTCATCATATGGGATAATATTGCTCCGATGCCATTTATTATATTAAATTACATCCAAACTATTTTTTTACAGATAAATTCACTTAGTGTCTTTAATGCAACCTTATATCTTTTAAATATTGACTGGAGTAATAATCAGAAATGTCCCATATCAATATCAATGGCTTTTGTATATCATTAACAATCTTTTAGCAGCTTTGAAAGCATTATTTTCTAGCCCTGACCATAATAAATAAATAATAAATATCCCTGGACAAGTTACACAAATTTAATCTAACCCCAAAGTAAGCAAATTATATGCTTGTGTTATCGGTGTTAGTCAACGATACTATTACATAGAAATACTTAAATAGATACCAGAATAAATTTAATAAACACCCAGACCAGGAAATGCAGACATCTATATGTTCATCACAAAAATGCCTGCCCCTGTTGGGAATCGAACCCAAGCCTTGCGGTTTGTCCATGCAGTTAGGCGAGTATGCTAGCCACTCGACTAATAAATATCATGCTACAACTTCTACTTGTCCAATAACCTACAAAGTGGTTCCAAAATAAATCTTTCATAAAAGTTGTAAAGACCAAAAAATGCTTGTAGATGTTGCTTGTTTTTAGGTGCGGGTGTTTTTACAATTGATTCCACTTTGCTAGGTGCTGAATGTATGCCTTTGGAATCAATGATAAACCCTAAAAATTCAACCTGTCTTCAGCAAAGTTACAATTGTTTTTATTGAGCCTTAACGCTGCTTTACTAATTCGATTTAATACTATTTCTAGGGGCTTCTGCATTTTTGGCAATGTACTACCACTTACTATAATATTGCAATAAGTACTGCAACACCTGGAATACCAGCCAAAAATGCAGTCATTAAATGATAGAAAATTCCTGGGCTAGCTTTCACTCCAAAAGCTAACCTATGCACTAAATGTAGCCCCTTACAGTTAGGTATAAGAAGTTTTGCTGTGTCGTCACAGGCTGTCACCTGTGGCATGATCTAGGTTGAGGGTATTTAAATGTTTGCCTCCAACAATGATAACAAACATTTCAGTTATAGTTGGCATCGGGTATGTATCAGACTCTGTGGCCTCATCTACTGAGCTCCTATAGTCGCCACATAGTCTTATTTGATTTCTTTATTATAGACACTCCTGGAGTTGCCCACTCCGATAAGGTTGCTACCCTCCTGGACCAAGAGATCTATTCCTTTTCCAACTTTACTTTTATTGGATAGGGTACAGGTCGTGGTTGTTGCAACTTTGGAGTTACTCCCACTTTAAAGTGAATAGTTATTGGTTGTCCTATGTAGGTACCTAAACCTTTAACCCATATTATCCCAAGGTGTGATTTTTTTAATAAATGTGTTTTATCTATGTGTAGCTATTTTCTTTTTAGCACCTAAATAACAGGAAAATAACCATCTTTAAAAAATAGTAGTTACAATTGCTGAAATTCAGGACCGCACCATAAATGGGGTGCTGGAAAAATATGCCCATGGATTTTATATGAGATCATCATAAAGTCAGTTGCTTTTTTTAATTCGTTTTTAATAGAAAAATAAGAATAAGTACACAGAAATTATTATACATTACAAAATATAAGATCAATTATGGACGTCACGTAAGAATCTAGGTTGAAATAGAGAAAAAAATGTTATTTTGTGGCATTAAAATCTTGAGAGCAATGTTGATGGAGTCCAACTCCACATTTACTGCATTTACATTTGTATTCTTGTGACATTCGCGGTAACGAATTTGGATTTCGTTTCTAATAGTATAATGGTCCTTCCCATCAAGCCTTACTGCTGAATCTGGCAGTTTACTTTTAGTAGTTGCCGGTATCTTACCTTAATTCGTTTGGGCATGGATGTAGTGGATTTGCCAAGTATCAAATAAATCTGAAATACGTATCTTGTAAATGACAAGAAATCATATGAGGATCTTTAGCTTGGCCTGCAGGTGAAAGTCGGAATAACTGAAAGGCAGGCACTTTGACTATGGCAGCTTTATCTTTGAGCCCTGCAATAAAGAACCAATAAATAAATTAAATCTATTGCAAGCAGTGTCTTAGAATTATAATGGGAGCAATGAAATTTTCTCCCAAGAACGCCCTACAAGTAGAGTGTGTAGATCCCCCTCTGGACGTAAGTAGGCAGTATATCTCTGACAGATTTCTCGCCAAAGCAATCCAAGACCCCTGTAACCCCCTGATGACCAAATTAGCAAATTTATCCCTACAAATCTCTAATTCCAGTTTCTGGACCAACAAAGATCCCCCCGATTAGTAAATAGCTATCGTAAGATTCAGTCTTTGCCCTATCCAATGTACCAAGCACCTCTACATCCTTTCTTTAATTGTCCATTTGAAGCACTCACTTACCACCCATTAGTGACCTTAGATACAATTTCATTTTTCAATTTCAATTTCATTCAAATGCCCCCCTATGACCTCAATTTTTACTGGGGAAGCAATAGCTATCTACGAAGCTGTTGCTTACGCCGAGTCACATAGCCTTGCAAAATCGGTAATTTTCTCAGACTCCAAAAGCTGTCTACAAGCGATTAGCTGTTATCTGTTCCGTTCGCAAAAATATCCTATCATTGTACTAATCAAGGAATTGCTGTTCAAGTGCAAAAATCGTGGATTAGCTGTTGCACTGTGTTGTATACCAGGCCATAGTGGCATAACAGGGAATGAAAAAGCAGATATGTGGGCTAAGGAAGCCACAAGATCTGGCACAAATATGCATAATAAAATATATAGCCATGACTTAATGTTTCTGGCCGGCTCTGACCTGAGAGACTCCTGGAACTTGGAATGGAAATCCTCAAGGCAACTCGTTGGTCGTCACTATGGTTCTGTACAACCAGATATCCGCATAAAACCATGGTTCTTTCGGTATCGTACGTGCAGTAAGCGCGCAACATCAGTCGTCTGCAGGTTGCGCTTAGGACACTCTTGTACTCCCGTATTCTTGAACAAAATAAGATGCAGAGATCACTCGGTCTGTGAATGTGGCTTAGACGAGGGCACATTCGATCATATTTTTTTCAATTGTCCAAACACCTCGACGTCACTTTATGATATTTTACCCTCTTATATCCCTCGCCCTATTAATTTTAAATCGCTGTTAACATATGTCGATTCTTCACTCGTTAAATTACTATGTAAATATATTGATGTTAATAATTTAAGGTTTTAAGGTTAAAGGTATTTGACGGCTCTAGTCTTGTTTAGTTATGGTTTATTTGATGGTTTACTTCAGCCAGACGTCTATTTATATACTGTATTTGTTTTGTCTGTGTTGTTTCGTGTTGTCCAGTTCCATAAAAATCTGTTTTAGGTGGTGGAATAAATGACGATCTCAATAAAAACCGAACACTCAAGATTTCCGTGGTAACTATTTGTTGTACCGTGCTTTATCCAACACGTAGACATTGGCGAAATCAAACTACTCACGGTAGTTGCAAAAGCCATAAAAGAAGAAGAAGAAGAACTGAAAGTCATTATTAGCACACACATTTTTAGGGAAATTTATCGTTTTCCAGTACCATCTCTTAAGTCCGATGGCAATTCTATGTTTTCCAACACTTTGGTCGAGTCGATAGACCCCGCCCACATCTTTATTATAGTAGATAATAATGCGGTTGATCTACGTCTACTCTTTTATTGCTGCACTCTTACCAATCGCATGAACACCGCTTTATGATGTTGTTATCGTTGTAGCGGACTAATGTCGTGTTGGACGATAAATCGGTAATTTGGTGATGGCATCCCCTTGTTTTCTTTTTCATCTCCTTTATGTATTTTAGTGGGGCGCCTTCCTTTCTATTAGCCCGCAAAGTTCCAGAGTTATAGTGTCCCATCTGGCTTACCTCATCTACTAAACGTATGGAAGTGAAAAAATTATCAACTTAGAAACTATAGTGATTATCACTTGGTAATTTTGCAATCAAATTAGGCACCACAGAACCTCAAACGCCTAGGTTTGGATTGGTATTTCCAGTCTTTGCTCCTTGGTAAGGTTCTCCATAAATTAGATACCCCAATCGAGTACATAATGAATAAATCTTGTATCCAAAACGTATGAGCTCCCCGTGAATATGTTGCTTTGAGCCATATTTTCCAAAGTAAGGACTCATCAATAGATATGTGTTTGTCTCCGGGATAAAACTTTAGCCATCTCTCATTCATCATATCCAAAGTGGTCTTACTTTTGCAAAATTTATCGTTAGTGACAAGGCGATTGTTATCGAATGCATGAAAAAAACGTAAAAGCTCTGCAAAACTATAACACGTCATGCATGATGCAACTTTGGGATGATGAGTACCGCTGCTCTGATCCCAGTGCAGTCTATGGCGTGAAGCGCTATTGTAGCCTGACAAGAGTAGAATACCTATAAAGTTTTTTATTTCTTCAATAGTTAGTCGAAAATTGACTTGACCTTTTGCAATTGCGTTTTGTTCAATGCTAGACCGTAGAAGCTGCGAGCTTCTTCGTCAAAAAACATTTCGAAAAAATCTGATGTATTATCTTTATCTGAAACAAAATCTGGTTTCATCGACTCTTTTTCAGGGCACACATCTTTTTGTCTCCACTTCGTCTTGACAATAGTTTTAGATTTTTTTGCTTGTGGTTCAATTGACTAATATTTTTTGTTGAGACAGCCGTCCATGTTCTTCTTGATGCATAAATGGAATTCCATCTACGGTTTCCAGGAATCCATCTGCTGATGGTAGATGGCATCGCACCTCAGCTGTAGTTAGTAGTTGACGACGCGTAAATTAATAGTTTCTCCAAATTCTTCGCTTTCGCTGTCTTCGTCGCTCAAGTCATCATTATCAGGTAGTGTAACAAATATATTTGCAGAAATTATATTCAGATCATCCTCTAAAGCCGATATAATTTCGTGAACGTTCAACCTGTAAGCAAAAAACATGTACAAAAATTTATAAAACAGTCCTAATTATGACCTTTAGTCGCAACTGTTAAATAACCTCTAACCTGAAACAAATAACAAGTGCACCTCAAGTGGGGCGCTGGGGTAATAGGTATGTCATTATTGAAAATATTAGTCATTCTTAAAAAAACTACCTATTTGATCTATGTTATGTGGAGCAAGATTTTGATTATAAGTTTTTTAAAACTAGAATAATGTATTGGATGAATCGTGACAATCTACGAGTATGTAAAAAATTAAACTGGCTTGCAATTTTTTCTAATAAGTGAATTATAAATATAATTTGCTTTGCTAGTTCTTCGTGTCATGTTTTTTTAATCACGTTTTTATTACTGTTCACTGCCAAGTTCCACCCCGGTCGACCTATTTTTGAAGTGTTGGAAAGCAAACCAACAGACGGATGTTTCAACGGTAAAACCGTGAACGCCTTTAGCACATTTGACGTCAATGGTTAGTTCCCAACTAGAGCTCTAAATTCAGGCCACTTGATTAAGATTATCGGCTACCGAACCTTTAAACAAAGCACGATAACGATGAATACTGACGTTATAGCGACTAGAAAGGTTAAGGCGATGTAACAACCAAACCGTGTTAGTTTTCTCAAAGTTCATCTAATTAATTTTTTTGAACTTTTAAGAAGAAGAAGTATTTTTTACTTTTTATTTGCACTAGCTTCAAAATCGTTTTGATAAGTTTTGTAAACTATGTATTTTTTAATTTTTATAAAAACACCTTTGAGAATAAAAAAACTACTTTAGGTTGCATTTGGTTAAAAAGCCAATATTTTTTTTTTATAATTGGTCAATCTTAAGAGATACGTTCACAACGTTATTATTGATTGTCGATGAAGTAGGTCTACCGTCGATTGCCTCTCGATTTATCTCGACTCCTGTAACGCGTCCGACAATAGCAGCCGTCATTCGTATGTCTCTTTCTAAAAGTGTTTCTTATTCAATTTAAATTATAAATAATAATATTTAAATAATTAATATTTAAATTCTTATTCATTCATAGGGTAAACTGTCCTTGTACCGGCCTATGCCTTGTATCGGCCTTTTACACTTTTTTCATCATAACTTAAACCGCAGTTATTTTAAAAAGTTATTTTTTTGCGTAATTATACCTTATATCATCGAAAACAAGTTTATGTAATTTGGCCGCAATCGAACTTCTCTATATCTCTTAGTGACAAATTGTTTGTAGTCCTGTGCGAATAAGTTAAATTTGGCAGTAATCTGCTACAGACGGAAGTAAGATTTCAGTCAAGAAAAAACTATTTTAATTGCTTTAAAGGTGTTTGTATCGATTGAGTATTGAATTTGCTTCAATTATACATATGTGTAAAAATTAATGTTTATGCTTGCTTTAAAGGTGTTTGTATCGATTGAGTATTGAATTTGCTTCAATTATACATATGTGTAAAAATTAATGTTTATGTATTTATTTTATGAAATATTTGCCCGCCGGGGTTAGGAATAGCATATTGCCAAAAGACCTAAATTCGGCCAGGTGGTCGAAACTTGGGAGAAACATGATTGCAGTCGATTCCAAATTCCGGCCACTTTACGAGGGCCAAACTGAAAGTTTTTAGAACTGGCAACTTAAAAGCATTATATTAAAAAAACAAGTTTAAATTTTGAAAATAGAACTCTTTACCAATAATATTGAGTA
>NJDD01009273.1:0-14783 GCA_002245505.1 Calephelis nemesis
AGCTAGGAAAGTAGTGTTTAACACAAAAAAATGTACATTTATTAGGCTATCGAATGAGATCAAAATCTTAAATTTTAATAAAAAAATCTCTAAGCAATTTTTATTTTTGAAAAATTCATTCACCCCATTCTGTAAACAAAATGTCATCGTCAATATAATTATGGCCGCCTTTTCTTGATATTTGTTGTTTTTTTAGGATACTAATTATGTTAGACTCATCAATTCGACATATTTCATTTTTGAATGGGCAAGACGGGTGGTCTATATATTCATTCAGGCAGTTTTTATGCCTGAAATAGCCCGATTTTTTTATCAGAACTGAGCTACACTATGATCATATTCAATGTTTTCCAATGTAATATTTCTTATGACCCGGGTAACTCTGAACCATTCTAAGTTACCCAAACTACTTCGATTTTAATAATCTTCGAAACTTTGTCAATTTTACACAATTTTACCATAAAATACAGATGACCAATTTGAAAAAAATAATAATTAGTCAAATTATACATCACATATAAACATCAAAACATACCGCTTTACAATAAGTTTTATCTACTTAATTGCAATTCCTAATTGCAGCAACAAACACTTGCTAAAACTTTACTAGGGAAAAAGGCGCTATTTTACAAATTTTGACATTCACAGTTTACTTTTTTCTTTTATGGTTGCTACTTATAATTTTGGCGTTCCGTTTTAAACAACAACGATATTGTAAGAACTAAAACATTACAGAAATAAATTCACAAAAACAAATTCTCCGGCAACCAACCAAACTACCTTTTTTACTAGGCAGGAGAAGAAATGGCAAAATAAACTCCTTGGCAACCAAAACTTCTGCAATTAAATTAATCATATTAAATACACTACATTAAATTTTATTCTAATCGCCTCTGTGGTCTAGAGGTCCAGGTATTGGACTTGATTTCACGAGGTCCCGAGTACGATTCCCGGGTCGAGCAACAAAAATAAAATGTGTCTTTTTCAATTTTCTAACAAAAAATGTTTCTAATAAATAAATATGTGCCCGCTTGCCACCTATCACATTGTGGGACTTAGTGTCTTCGGCTAGTTGTGGGTGCTCTATTTGTACTCCTGCCTTACTCTTCAGGGATATGGGCGTGAAGATACTTATTTGCTTATAGTTTGTTCTTGTATACAAGAAGTGGACTGGAAACGAAGATGAAATAATTGATTAATATAATGAATGAGAGATGCCTGGATTTACTGTATGTAACGGAGACTAAGCGAAAGGGTGTAGTGTGTACCTTTGAATTCCACGGTGGTAGGTTGGCCCTGTGGTCCAACTCCGGGTCCGGGAGTCACGCGAGTTTTTGTGGTAGCTGCGTATGCTCCGTTAAACTTGTCTCCGACCCATGACCTGGAAAGTTTTGGGATTCTGTGAGAGATTTTCTGGATATGGTTGAACGAAATGAAAGAGTGATTATGTGTGGTGATTTGAATGGTTGGGTGGGGACACGACGGGACGGTTACGAGGCCGTTCTTGAACCCTATGGTGATAAGAGAGTGAATGATGCTGGTAAGCATATTGCAGATTTATGTTTGGAAAGAAATCTTGTGTATAACACAATGTTTCAGCATAATTACATAGATACGTATACATGGAGAAGGAATTATGAGTATGATAGATTTAATTTTGGTTGATAGTCGCCTCCGGAAGTGTTTAATGCAAGGGCCGGATCCGGCCCGCGGGCCGTAATTTGCCCACCCCTGATTTAGACCGTCGAAAAAAAAGATCCTTCGTTAGAGTCAAAATATGCGTCTACTGCTGTTTTGACCTGGGTGCCGATTATGAATCTCAGTTGCCAACTCAAAATGGAAAAGTGTACTACAAATAGCTGTCAAATGACGTGTTTTATATTTGCTATCTCTAGTGACCAACAGAAATACATTAAAGATAGCAAACACAAATGACGTAATTTGACAGCTGAGTATGTGATGTACACTTTTCCACCAGGGATAGAGTGGTATGAGTGGTCACTCCAGGTGTGGGATAGATCAGAATTAAAGTTCATAAGATGGTTTCAGGAGAAAGAAAGTTCTTTTATTTTGTTCCGACTCAACTTCAAGCTCATTTTCATCCTCTGTCTCATTGCTACGCAGAAGTCGCAGCCGTTTTGCATTGGCAGACTGCGGAGAAAGTTGGGATATTTTTTGGCATTTTTTAAATTTATAAGTAAATGATATATTATCATTGTTTATAAAAGAATATTAATAGTTGTAAAACTAATTACTCAAAAATTGATTGTTATACGATTAAATATCGCTTATCCCCTGCAAATGAGTTATCCTAAAACACTACAAAATCAAATGATCTATATATTTAGATAAGCAAATTAACAAAAAAAGGTAAACTAAAACAAAACTTATTCGTCTTAAAAAATTATAAGATGATGTTCGTGAAAGAGTAAACTTAAAAACTAACTGGGTTATTCCCGTTCGTCCCACCAAGCTTTGTCCCACCAGTGGGGCGAACGGGAATTTAATAAAATATTAAAGTTTTCTTCCCGTTCGTCCCACCATAACGTTTGGTGGGACGAACGGGAAGGATATTTTATACGATTCCCGTTGGTCCCACTAATATGAAAATTGATTCCTATGGCAGGTTCAAACGGTAATGTTATTATCATTTAAATCTAGTGATGGGTGAAATTAAAAAACAACATATAAATCATCTTTCACTATAATACAGATAAATACGGATAAATAAATACATAACAGATATAAAGTAAAAAAAGGCCTCTGAATAATAATTATAGATAACATTACAGATCAACAACTTCTTATTAATTAAATAAACTTATTAATACTATACATACTGAAGCTGCCAACATTTTTTTATGTAGGTACACTAATCTAATAAATACTCATTTTAATGAGAGATTAACAGATTTAAAGAAGCAAAAGCTTCTTGAATTATTACTACTATTAGTTGTTATTATGCTTAAAATCACAGATCAAATAGTCTTAATCAATAAAGTATCCTTGTTTATATATATTTACTGGCTATGTAAAACCAACCTTCAAAAATTCTATCTTCAGGTAACAATGAAAGGGCTAAACTTAGGGCTACTTGGCGTCGCAAAATTCTCCCCTTTCTCCATATAGTAGCATTATTAAAATGATAATAGCATCCGTGTATTAAGACGTCCGAAAAACTGCACTAATTACAGACATCACAGCTTCTTCAAAATCAAACGTAAATAAATAGTCTTTAATTTCTGATTTGATTATTTTGTTTGTTTTTTTTCTTATTTGTTAAGTAATTTTTTTTAATGTTATAGGAAGGCAAACAAGCAGACGGATTTCCTGAAAGAAGTAGTAGTAAGTAGTAAGAAATTCACGCCGCCTAGAGACACAAAAGATGGTAATGGTGCGTTGCCAACCTGAGGTCAGGATGTTAGGTCTCGAGCAAAAGTAAGTTTGCCGGCTACCTTACCCTCGGAACCAGAACACGTCATGACGTTATGGCGGCAGGAATAGGTAAGGCGGTGGTACCAATCCGGGCGAGTCGCTGCGAAACTCTACCACCTAGTATCACGGTTTTAGTGACGGTAAGCCTATACTCGCCTTTTCGAGCTCTGTCATGTTTGTGTTTCGAGGGTAGGATAGCCAGTAAACTTACAGAGCAGTCCAACTTAGGCCTTAGGATACACATCTATGACATCTGTAGTATTTTTATGCCATTGTTCTCTCTTACGTGAGAGATTCGTGTACTTGGTAGTTGATGGCTCAAATTTAAAAAATACCTAAACGCAGTCTTCCTCGCAAAACATGCTGGGTTCGTGTTTTCTCAGTGAGAAGATCCGGCAAAGGAAACTCGGCGAGATTGTGTTTTTTCTTCCATTTTTTAAAGCATTCTTTACGTCGGCTAGTTAACTAGCGGCTGCAGTTTTTACGATATTTGGATTTTCATTTCATTGCTTGCTGTTTTACGCTGAACATATCTTAAAGATGAGCAACAGCAAAATATTAATGTAGGTATTACCCGCTACTTCTTCCGCATACTCTAGTTATTTAACCCTGTACCCGTACACACAGTATCCGTTAAGATTTTGTGATAATTGGTAGCCGACGTGTATATAACCTATAAGAAATATTAAAATCAGTTAAGCCATTTCGACGGTAAAACGAATTGAACAAGTATACATGAAAGTGTGTAACTTTCGCATTTCTAAAAAAGTATCTTCATGCCCTTATCCTAAGACAGGTAGCCATAGATATAACTATTGCGTCCACCAATTTAGTCGAAGACAGAATGAATATCATGACATTTTGCTAACATTAAATACTGCAAACAAGGCATTTGCAGGAGTTTTGTAAGAACATTTAATTTGATTGAAAAAATTAAAACTGCTTTTTCATAACTATTATTTCTACACGAAAACTGTAAATAGCATTGGGTACAGCGATTTTCCCTTAAAATAAACATTTTGTACAGCTTCCGCCTTCCGACTATGAGTTTCAGGTGAACTACTGCTGCAGTCACCTGCGGTTATGCTCCCCAGACCCCAATAGAGTTTATTTAATTGCAATTTTTTTTATATTCTGGCACATATACACTAATATACTGCATATGAACGTTATACTCGTTGGAGGTACAGCATTTTAAGATGTAAAAGTATCTTCACGCCCATATCCTCCAAGAGCTAGGCAGGGACACAACCAGGGCACCCACGACTAACCGAAGACACTAAGTCCCACACTGTGATAGGTGGCAAGCCTATCGCCAACCGGCACATATCTAATCCCAAGCAACATATTTTTATTAGAAAATTGGAAAAACCTCATTTTCTTTTTGTTGCCTGACCGGAGGTTGGAACCCAGGAGCTCATGAAATCAAGTCCAACACCTGAACCACTAAGATGTAATAGATCGGTATTTACCAAGGTGACTCTGCTGTTGAGCATGAGTATATGGGGTATAATTAAAAGTCGATGTGATTTATGCAGATTTTGAACCAGCTTTACCACACCAACCTTTTTTGAAGTGAAACTTCTTTATCGGGGTTGGAAAAAAATTTGGTGTAACATTTTTTCGTTACACGTCACATTTTTCCGTTACGCGTCATCTTTGTTCTTATCCCTAACACGCGTGATTCGAAGTATACTTTCTCCAGCGGAGTAGGGATTGGCAATAAACTTTATTTAACCAATTTCTGTAAAGTTGCATATAGTATATTATTTTTTTGAAAAATAACGTCATAAAGAAGTTTCACTTCTTCACTTCTTACGAGTGTACGCTAGTACACGCACACATTTTTTTTAGACGACATCTTGATAGGATAACTAAGCGATCACGGTATACACGGTAACCTTCTACGTTGGGTGCAATCCCACATAAAAAATAAAAAGCAGGCTGTGATTATAGAAGCACACTAGGTACTTATTTATTTTCATGATTTTGACTCAAAATAGACTCGCCATAGCGTAATTTATTTTTCTTACACCCACCTCCACACACTTTATGCCATAACTATTAATAGACGAAGGGATGGTTATGTAATGAAATGAAATGAAAATTATTTATTTGTGGAACATATGTGTTAAAAAGTTGTTAATAAGATATTTAAGAATACAACATATTCTACCACATTGTAGGTACTTGGTATGTGATTTGTTTATGTGATAGGTCAGCGAACAAACACACGAGTCTCCTGATGGTAAGACACGATCATGGCCTATATACAACATAGATGTTACAGGTTACTGTCCTGCGGCAGGGATGGTATACCTCTTGTACAAGTCTACAGGCTACCCTACCTTCCGCACCGGAACATGGCAGTCATTATGGCGGCAGGAATAGGTAAGGCGTTGGTTTCCTACCCAGGCAAATTTCTACGAACTCTACCACCAGTAGTCTTATTGGTAATGACTTATATTTTAACCACTACTCGCCTTTTACGAGCTGCCTGATAAAGAGGCAAATAGTGTTTTCTGCTCAGTGGTCATAGGTAATGAATTTAGCCGCCTTGTTGGTTGAGTGGTTAGCGTACCTACTTAGATGTCTGCATTTCCGGTTTTTTTTTTATGTTATAGAAAGGCAAACAAGCAGACGGATGTCCTGATGGTAAGAAATTCACGCCGCCTAGAGACACCAAAGGTGTTAATGGTGCGTTGCCAACCTGAGGTCAGGATGTTAGGCCTCGAGCAAAAGTAAGCTAACCGGCTATCTTACCCTCCGAACCGGAACACGTCATGACGTTATGGCGGCAGGAATAGGTAAGGCGGTGGTACCAATCCGGGCGAGTCGCTGCGAAACTCTACCACCTAGTCAGATATCACGGTGTTAGTGATGATAAGCCTATGCTCGCCTTTTACGAGCTGCCTGGCAAGAAAGGCAGATGTTCTATTCTGCAAAGGAGCCCGGACCAACACGGGGTCTGGGTGTTTATTAAATTTATTCTGGTACCTACTCGTATTTTAGTATTGCTATGTATTAGTAGCGTTGACTAACACCCAGAACACAAGCATATTTGCATACTTTTAGGGTTAGATTCAATTTGTGTAACATAACCAGGGATTAAAAAATAATACCTACTTAATGCATGTAGTACTTATTCCAAGTACTTTTTTCTTTTTATTGTTTTTTAAACGGTCTAAAATTAACTTACTTTTGTCATTTTTGACTTATTTTGTCAATTTTTTACCTTTTACATTATTTACCTTCATTGTAGTACATGAAATATTAGCAAAATAGTAATCTGTGATTGGTAAAGGATTAACGAATCTCTTTCTTAAACCTATGTTTAGTCATAAGCTATAATTTATATCCTGTAGTGTTTATAGATTTAAAAAGAAAATAAAATGACTCGTTTATCTACCTATTGCCACGCATCCTGCCAACAATAAAATGCCTGTTTTTTGCCAATAGCTCAACTCAGTGCCTTAAGTATAACACACGATCCAATAACTAGTAGTTCACCTCTAACTCAGACCTTGCCAGTAGCCCTTAGCTTTTTACGTTTCCAAGATTTCTTTGACTACAAATAATTTGATATGCTAACAAAATTTTAAAGGCATGCAATTAAACTAGTACCTTTGGAGTACTGCTTTAACATTGAAATACACAACTTTTAGCTGCAGTCAGTTCAGGAAAAACTTCACAATATTGTTCTCGATCACAGAAAAAAGAATAAATTAGTGCTTAACTTTGGAAAACACACAACCTTCTTTACTGCACTTAGTTCAGTCAGGTAAAATTTCTTAGCATTGTTCTCGACCACAGAAAAAAAGAAACGATTTATTAAAACACAAAAACAAGAGTGGGCAAATCTACTACTACTGTATGATAGGAGGTATGGTCAGTGAACATGGCCAGTCCTTTGTGGTATCAAATGAGAGGCCTTGAATTTGGCATACCTGTGTAGAATTACTCTACCAATAAAAATACAACAGTCGCCTATATACACCATAGACGAAACTGGTGCGTCGGTTAACATCTTGTTTGCTTCTCTTTAGATCTTAGACAGCGGGTACAAGTCCACAGGCTACACACCTACTCTTTGCAGGTTAACTAGTTCCCCAACACGGAATACATCAATAGCGAGCGCTAATGTACGCAATAGCAGGAATAAGTACAAGTATATAAAGAGTATAGAATTCCCGAGAACTTCGCTAAAAAGCTATCAAGAAATAAAAATCCCAAATTCAATACTACATAAAATTTATTTATTTAAATGTTTAACACCAGATACTTTGTATCAATTCAGAATATTTAACTAACAAATGCAATTTTTATGCAAATAATCAACAATTTTAAAATACAACAATTTTATACAAGGCCCACAGTGAGGTAGACATAAATAATTAATTTAATACTGCGTTTAAAATATTTAAATTTGCATTTCCATCATTTTCGAGTAAATATTGATTAGTTTGTTTCACCTTTTGTGATGTATTCAAATTTTAACCTATGCCAATTGCTCTATTGTAAACAATAGTGTTGCCCTATTACAAAACTTAATTAACAGTAACATATACTATTAGGGCCAAAAGTCCAATAAAAACAAAAAAGTAAATTATATTAACGTACAGATTATTACAGTATTTTGCATCAACTTTTATATCTGATATATATTTAGAATTGCACTAAAACATGAAATTTAACGTTCGAGTTTTCTACCAGCCAATCCAGGAAAGCATATGGGTAGTGCATAAAAGTTACAAAAGATTTAAAAAAATACACGAAAATTATTAGGAAATTCTTCTATACATACTTTTTCTTCCAACGTCATCGTCAACGTCGTTCCATTACAAATGACTATATTCGAATGGTTAAAAACATTTTCGGGCAGTAAATTAGGTTTTTAGTTATATTAACAGAAATCTACAATATTCTTAAATGTTTTTTATAAAGATCGAATATTGGTATTTCACAAAAGTTATAGAAGTTAATATAAAATATTCGGGCAGTAAATAAGGTTTTCAATTATATTAGAAGAAATCAACAATATTCTTAAATGATTGTTTTAAAGATCAAATTTGGTATTTCACAAAAGTTATAGAAATCATAATGTGCTGGTAAAACTTATATTAATGATATTAAAATAATAAATATTGGAAATTTACAACCCATATTGCATATACAATAATTTACTACTTGAATATAAAAAGGGGCAAGAATAACAAATATATTTTAATGAATGATTAATAATTATAATATGATTCAAAACCACTTCACTTTAAATTCACAGATTACATAGTTGGTCATATTATAAGTGGAATACGCCATGGGTAATACGCCATTTTAGTTTTTTATTTTACTAAATTAAATGTTTCTTTTATGATTAATATAGGTAGATATTAATAAAATAACAATAATTTAGATAATGAAATAAATGTTTTTATCTGAATTAGTAATTTTACAAATCATACAAATTATAAAACTGTGATAAAAAAAACTTTAAATAACCGTATTAAAGTGTTCACTTTACTAATTGTACTGTATTAATAAAATAACCAAATTATAAGGTACTTGTGTCTTTTAATGTTTCCTAAGTAACTTTGAACATTGCATTTAAATTGTAAAATAAAGAATAAATAAATGTTTATTTAAAACAACGATTCTTGGAATAACAAGAGGGTTCTCAAAATAATCATGAATTTCTAATCAAAAGTAATAACATTTAGAACTCATTTAAAATTTAATATAAAAGCATAATCTGTACTATACACATACATATAATGAATAACTATACATAATGAAGTGTAAATTTTATTATTTAAATGTGATGTACTACCGTCACATGAATAATAAATATTTTATAGCGTGTTAAACACGTCGTCTAATCTAAAATTAACCACGAGTTCACACATAAGACTTTCGATTTGATTATTGTTAATATCACTAATCACATAAAATTACTATTAAAAATCAATTTGAATAACAATTTCGTATAATTATTTCTGTAAAATTAAAAAAAGATACATAAAATTAGCAAAAGCGAGAAAAGCATGTGTGAACGAGCGGTTAGTCATAACTCATACATTAAGCATGCTTATACTTATTTTCCTAAAAATCACATATTTATGGCCGTGATCGCACTAGCGTTTTTTAGAGTTGGTCGTTTTTCTAAAACTGACAAGTATAAACGCAGCGTGAACGTCACGTTTGTTTCGGATCATCAAATGTTGAAATTTTATGAAACGTCTGCGTTAAATAAACGCTAGTAATATTACAGCCCATGTCCTTATAGATAAGCAATTTTAGTTCAATTTCGTCCATTAGATGTAAAATTGAATATTTGGCTAATCAACAGCCTCCTTAATTAAACCACAATTAAATCTATTGCATTAAAATATATTGATTAAACATAAGATTTAATATAAATATGATTACATATTCAGAAAGAAAAATCTTGATGGAGAATAAAGTGTAATAAAAATCAATAAAATGTAAGACAATCTTTAACTTAAGAGGCAATTCTTAATCGTAAAATTATTTTTTTCTTCAGCGAATTTTTTCACTTTACCACAATTACAAATTTTATTTATTATATAATATGAATTAGAAAACGTAAACATAATGCACTTCATATTATGTTTCAAAAGAAAGCTTCACGTTTTATTTCAATAGAAAGCTTGAACATTTTTTTTTATCTAATAAGAAATTAAATTACATTGGATAAGAAAATTATTTTTATCAAACAGTAGCCAGTTAGTATAAAACTAATATACCAAATGTTAAGAATAATTAAACATTCGATATTTTTTCATCGAGTCTAAGGCTCTTAACACACTAAGCGGATATAAAAAAGACGAAATTTTCACAGCACAGCAACGCGAAATATTAATTACGTAAATTCGTCCAATATCCTAAATATTACTTTTAAACGGATCTTAAATAAACTGTTAATCCTTTGTCGTGCCTAAAAACACTTAAGTAAAAGCCTATGTGCTTTAGATACAATAACTTGGACCTTAACCAGGAGTGATATAGGCTACATTTTATTATTGTTAACAAATTTATCAGCGTAAAATATTAGGATATGCAAGTCATTTTTTAGAAAAGCAGAAAGTGATGCTTTTTGCCCAACAAAGTGGGAACGAGTCGACTGGCTTAAAATGAATTTGAACTACAAAATAGGAGATATGTAATTATTAATTTAAAATCCGAATAAATGTGTCATATGCTTAGTAGTGCCAACTTAATTATATTTAGTGTATATTATATATTAAGCTTCAGCCACATCTACGTTTCAAAAACGCAAGACGCGAAACAGGAGCGTCTACATCACGAACCTGACGACAGAGGGAACAACGTCTCAATTCCGAGTAAAGTCCCTAGCATAATTTATGATAGTATGTAAAATCTTAAAACTCTGATAAAGTTAGGGGTTAAAATAAGAGCTTCTTGTATAGTAATACTATTTAAATTATGCGCTTCGGCTTTACACTTTATACTTTTATTTTTAAATTGGTTGACCTAATTTAAATTTAAGCAAAATAATTAATTATGTAATAACAACTCTATATAGATATCTTTAAAATACATTCAGATTTCCGAAGCTTGACGAATATAGCCGAAGCGCATAAATTAAATAGTATTACTGTAATATCTGTGCACACGTGTAATCACAAGAAGTGTGCGTCACGCAACGCAAACGCTGCGTTTCTGCATCGCGGTCGCGTACACGGGCAGCGTCTGCGGCGCGTCTGACGCTCGTGTTTTGCAGTCGCTTTGATCTTGTAGAATTGGCTAAAGTTTTACTTTAAGATTGAAGATTTAATGAAATGCCACGTCCAAAGCTTGTTCTAAGTCCGAAATAAGATCTTGAGTATCCTCCAAGCCCACGGAAAGTCTGATCAGCGAATCAGATATTCCTAATTTGTTTCGCTGGTCTTCGGGTATAGAGGCATGTGTCATCAATGATCTGAAATTATAAATAATGAATTATTACGTGACATAAACCACAAATTAAGTAAATAAGGATCTTCACGTCCAAATTCCCGAAAAGGTCGACAGAGGTAAAACCAGGTCATAGTCTTTCTATAAGTAAATAATCTAGGTTTACAAAAATTAAACATTTTCCTGGATGTCCAATTTCGATGGTTCAAATCCAAACTTAGTGGCAAAGGTCAAAATTTCGAAAGTATGCTATTTCAAACACAAAAATTATCCCCCCTCCCCTCGAAATCCCAGAAGACGTAAGCACAACTAGGGCACCCAGTACTAGCCGAAAACGTTAAATCCTACATTGATAGATGGCAAGCCTATCGCCAACCGGACACATATCCAATCCCGGGCATCGTTATTTTTATCAGACAATTGAAGGTACACATTATCTAATTTTTTTTATCCGACTCGGGAAACAACCCGGGACCTAAGGAAATCAAGTCCGACGCCGAAATTGATAATATAGTCTGTGGCATAAAAACTAATACCAGTTAAACCTTGGAGTAATTTAGTCTACTTTATAGCTAAGGCGGTAAATATCCAACTCGGTAAACATCCAGACGGTAAATATCCAGGTAAAGGGCACTCTGAGGGAGGACTAATGTGACTTGAAATAAGAGAACGCTGTCAATTAAATGTTTTTTTTTTTTAATATTTCACTACAAGTTAAACAATGAGAGACCTTAAAGCCGAGTTATATAAATCAACCGGGGAAGACCAAGGCTGACATTTCACGACCAGATCACTTGGATATTGTCCTTAAGTGGTGTCAAAAAGTGTCCGAAACAGGCGCGTTTGTATGAAAAGGGTAGTTAATAGTTAATGTAAAGGAGCCAGATAGGTTTGTTAGGATCGTAAAGTCTGGCACTCGATACTCTCTGCCTAACTCGTTAGGGACTTGGCGTTAAGTTATGTACCTAATAGAAATCTCGGACTCAAAGACATATAAACCTGAAATCGCAAATAGGCAATGGTTTTCCCCTTTCTTCAAACTTGTACAACAAAATATTGTTTCAATTATATATTACATAAGATAAGTAATCTGATAACTGTCCTTTATTTCCCTTTTAGTAACAGCAAGCTCCAAAAATAGGTAAAGGTTGTTTGTATATATAATGCAAATGATACCGTTATCTTTATGTTCACAAACATAATTTTTCAGTCGCAATTTTGCTTAATTCTTATGTCACTATTGTTTAATATATCATATACTGTTTATATGCTAACAATAACATGTCAAATATTGCGTAAGTTTCTAAATTTAGTAGGTACATAATTACGTATCTTGACGCCCATATCCTTAGAGAGGTAGGCAGAGGCACAACCAAGGCACCCACGACTAGCCAAAGACACTAGGCCCACAATGTGATAGGTGGCAAGCCTATGGCCAACCGGGCACATATCCAATGTTTAAGCTTTGTATATATGTTTAAGCTTTTTCCGTCTTATTAAGGCCCCATACTTAGTCAGCCAGAAGAGCCAATCAGCGCACTCCCTCCTTCCATGATTACTATGAAATATTGCGCTCTAAAGTAAATGTCTTAAGCGCCAAATCACTATTTTTGATACTATAAAAGTAATTTGAAAAAAACTATAAAAACTGAAACAGTTACCTTTTCGGTATAATACTTATCTATGTTTATGTTAAATCTGGAGTCGATATTTTCATAATTGAAGTAGACAGATGGGTTTTACTTTAAAAAAAGGGTTAACTTTTTGATTTTTTTCTATCAAGCAAAGTGAAATGAATCGTGTTTTGGAAACACTAGTCTTATAAAACATATTATCAATGTTAATCTTGTGTATTTTTGTCGCCAAGAGCCGTAATTGCTTTGTATGAAAAAAACAGTATATTGCTGACGTATTTTAGCATACATGGCCCCTTAATAAACATCGCCTCTGAGTGCTAGTGGTCGGGTGCTGGCGTTGATTACATGAGGTCTCAGGCTAAATTACCGCGTTCAGCAACTTTTAATAACTTCAAATAACAGCGTTGACGGAATTTTGGCTAATTTTAGCGAATTTTGGCGAAAATTGGCAATACGTTTACCATCTATTACATTGCGGGACTAAGTAGCGTCTATTACCAATCGGACCAGTTAAAGGAAAATAATTTCACAAATATTAGAAATATATCAAACTACTTACGGTAATTCTGCTAAACTCTCATATCCTCCCAAGCTTTCTGCCAACGTGAAAACTTCTAAGGAACTTAAAAATTTTCTAGATTCTTTTAAACCTCCGGAATGTTTGAAGCTGAACACACCTGAGTGTCCGGTCATTTGTTTTCTAGCGATATGATACTGCGGGTGTGAGGAAAAGCCTGAAATAATTTGTAGATTTTTTTTTTATAATTAAGAAGAAAACGCTGCAATTATTTTATAGGAAGTACTTAAAACTTTGCTAATCCAGCCTGTAGTTAGTAACGCCCTATTCACGTCAACGGCGAGCGCTGACTTTATGGCGACAAGAACATTTAAGGCGGTGGTACCAATCCGGGCGAAACTCTACCATCTAGTCAAAATATGTATTAGTGACAGTAAGCTTTACAAACTGCTTGGCAGGAAGGCTGCTTGACTACAAAGGACCTGGCTCACCACAAACATCCGAATATTTTATGGAAAATACTTAAAAATTTACTAATCCAGCCTGAAGTTAATAAGGCCCTATTAGCGTCTTTCGTATAGTAATATAAATATGTATTTTGTGTTTCATGTATTCAGTATATGCTTTAAAAATAATTCTTAAAGACACCATTTTAATATAGGCAAATTATTGCCAACGGAAATAATGAAATCGATGTTATAAATTATTTAAATATAGACATTAATAAGAAACATAGATTGAAAAAAATCATTAGCACCAAAGTATGACGTATTTCAAACTAAATGCTTTTTATCGCATCTGCGTTTTGCACACGTAGCTTACAAGCGAAAATACTGCCGAGCGCATAGGTCATATGTTGAGGCCGTTGATAAATCGACAAGACCTGTTAAAAGCATCCTACTTTGGTCAAACAACAGGCATCCTAGAAAGTAATTATATTAGATGGTGGGGGGCGTCCATAAGTTATGTGTGATGTTTAAGGGGGGTTTATGACATTTAAGTCTATCCAAATCTATACTAACATCATAAAGAGGAAAGATTTGATTTTTTGTTTGTTTTGCTACTTCATAACCCACATTTTGAAAATCTCACGTGAGATTGAAGGATGGGGAAGGAGGTTGAATAAAATCTCACGACATCTCACCAGGGGGGACAGAAAATTATAAAAAAACACCTTACGTAATTTATGGACGCACCCTAAAGTTTGAGGTGAAATAAGGAAAAAGCGTTCCTACACTATTTTTTCTCTAATTTTAATC